>PITA01019420.1:0-37576 GCA_004023965.1 Spilogale gracilis | reverse complement strand
CCATCCCCCTCTCTCCTTCCCCTCCACCCCTCCCTTCCCACCCTGACTCCATCCCTCTCCCTCCTTCCCTTCCTCCATCCAATCCTTCTTCCATGATTCCCACTATGCATCCCTACCAACACCTCTCCCTATTTCTTCTCCTTACCTCCTTCCTATCCTTCACTCTCATCCTCCCTCCCATCATCCTGCCTTCCCTCCCATCCCCCTTCTTTATGTACCACTTTCCTTCCCTCCTCCCTCTCCCCCTCACTCTTTTTCATCTTCCATCCATCTCTCTTTCCCTCCGTCCCATCAAACCTCACACCCTCCTTCATTCAGCAGAGGACCTGGGGTTCCTGCTGTGTACTGAGTACTGGGGTTTCATCAATGAACACTCCCCAACGTATGTGGTCATGTCCACTGTGGGAGGTGACACGAGGTAATCCTCATAGCTCAGGGCACCTCCAATGTGGAGGTGACAGGGGGTAGAGTCACATGTCTGGGAAAGTCTCCACCCTTAAGCAGATTGCATCATCCTTACTCTTGGGACTACTGTTAACCGAGTTGAACACATAGGTGGAAACATGAACACAGCATTCTACCAAGAGGACATACATGCGAGCAAGACACACACGCAAATGTGATCCACATCAATAGACACCAGGGAAATACAAATCAAAGTTAAAATCAGATACCACCTTACAATAGTTGGCATGGCTAAAATGATCAAGTCAGGGAACAACAACTCTTCGTGAGGATGTGATGATAACGGGAACACTCTTGCCCAGCTGATGGGAATGCAGGCTCCTACAATCGCTACAGCAAATGTTACTGAGTTTCTTTGAGATCTTAAAAGTAGAACTACCCTGTGACCCAGCAATTATACTACTAGGTATTTACCCCAATGGTACGGATGGAGTGAAAAGGAGTGGCACCTGCCCCGCAATATTCATTGCAACATTATCCACACTAGCCAGATGTGGAAGAGCCCAGGTATCCACGGGAAGATGAATGGATAAAGAAGATGTGGTTCATATCCACAACAGAATATTATTCAGGCACCACAGAGGATAAAGACTTACGATGCCATCCACCCAGACGGAAGTGCAGGGTATTATGATGAGCAATAAAAGTCTATCAAAGAAAGACAATCAGCACATGGGTTCATTCACATGTGAAATAGAAGATGGACCACAGGGGATAAGTGGGGAAGGGAAGGAAAACTGAATGGGAAGTCATCAGAGAGAGAGAAAGACGACGAGAGATTCTACATTACAGAAAAATATGAGGGCTGCTGGAGGGGAGTTTGATGGGAGATGGGGTAACAGGGGGTAGGCACAAAGAGAGCACATGATGCAGTGAGAGCTTGGTGTTATACAAAATGGATCTATTATTAAGCACTACATCTGAAACAAATAATGTACTCTAAGTTTACTTGTTGAATTTATGTTAAACGAAAAATAAAACAAAAAAACAAAAAAACAAAAGAAAACAAAACAAAACAAAACCAGAACAAAAACTCGAGGAAACACTCCAAATATCTGTATGGAACCACGAAAGACACAGAAGAGATAATGCAATGTTGAGAAGAAAAACAAAGCTAGAGGAGTCCCAATTCCGGGTTGCAAGTTATACTACAAAGCTTTAGTTATCGTAACAGTATGGACCTGGCACAGAAAAACACACAGCAACCAAGAGAACAGGATAGCAGCTTAGACACAAACCCATGATTATGTGGTTGATTAATCTACCACAAACAGGCAAGGATATTGAAAAAAAAATGGGACAGTCTCCTCAACAAATGATGTTGGAGAAACTAGACAGCCACACCCAGAAGAATGAAATTACTGTTTCCTGACCACATATAGGCCAATAAACTCAATTCTATTTCAAAACCTCAATGGAAGACATGAAAGCATAAAAATACTACAAACTAAAAGACAGTAACTTCTTGACATGGACCGAAGCAACATTTTCTAGACTGTCTCCTGAGGCTAAGGAAATGAAAGCAAAAATACACTGGGACCGTATCAAAATAAAAAGTTTCCACACAGCAGAACTATCAGCACAACTTACTGAAAGGGAGAAGATATTTGCAAATATCCTATGCAATAAAGGAGTCGTGTCAAAATATACACAATACATACAACTCAACACCCATACAACATATAATCTCCAGGTAAAATACAGTCACATGAACAGACATTTCTCCAAAGAAAAACATAGATGCCCAATGGTCCTATGAAAAGATGTTCACCATCCCCCATCCTCAGGAAAATGCAAATCAAAATGAAATGAGAGAGAGCTGGGGCACCTGGGTGGCTCAGTTGGTTAAGCAACTGCTTTCGGCTCAGGTCATTATCCCGGAGACCCAGGATCGAGCCCCACATCAGGGTTCCTGCTCGCCGGGAGGCCTGCTTCTCCCTCTCTCAGTCACTCTGCTTGTGTTCCCTCTATCGATGTATTTCTCTCTGTCAAATAAATAAATAAAATCTTAAAAAAAATGAAATGAGATACTACCACATACTTTGAGAATGAATCCCATCAACAGCACAAGGAGCAAGAGGTGTCTGAAGGATGTGCAAAAAGTGGAACACTCGTGCACTTTTGGTGGAAAAGCATACTGCGGCAGACACTCTGGAAAACAATGGGGAGCTTCCCAAGACGATTAAAATAGAGCCACCCTAAGATATAGCTATCACCCTACTGGTATTGCCTCAAAGAATAGGAAACCAGGGCGCCTGGGTGGCTCAGGGGGTTAAAGCCTCTGCCTTCAGCTCAACTCATGATCTCAGGAGCCTGGGATCAAGGCACATGTCAGGCTCTTTGCTCTGCAGGGAGCCTGCCTCTTCCCCTCTCTCTGCCTGCCTCTCTGCCTACTTGTGATCTCTCCCAGTCAAATAAGTATATAAACTCTTTTTAAAAAAAGAGAGATGTGGTTCAGACACACAACAGAACATTACTCCATCATCAGAAGGGATGAATACAGATTTCCATTGACATGGATGAGGGCATTACGCTAAACTCATTTTATGAAGGCAGCATTTCCTGTACCAAACAAGACAAGGACCCTTCATGGATTGGGAAGGTCAATATCCCTCATCAACACCGATGTAAAAGTCCTCAACAAATTATCAGAAAACTGAATTCACCAATACATCAGGACAGTCACATAAAATAAACTGGTGAGATTGATTCCAGGGATGCAACGATGATTCCACATCTGCACTGTGCATCCAAGAGAGGGATCCATTACCTTAACAAAGTAAAAGAGAAAAATCCTAGGGTTGTTAGAATAGACACAGAATGAACACTTGACAACATTCCATGTACATTTAGGATCAAGAATATAAACCATCTGAGTGTTGGCTAAACATACTTCAACCAAACAAAACCCATACATGAAAAGCCCACAGCTGGCATTACAGTAGAGGGTGAAAAACTGAGAACGATTCCATTAAGAGCATGAGGAAGAGAAAAAGGTCCACTCTTGGGGCGCCAGGGTGGCTTAGCTGGTTAAGCGACTGCCTTCGGCTCAGGTCATGATCTTGATGAACCAGGATTGAGCCCCACTTCGAGCTCCCTGCTCCATGGGAGGCTGCCTCTCCCTCTCTTACTCACCCTGCTTGTGTTCCCTTTCTGGCTCTTTTTCTCTCAAATAAAATCTTTTAAAAAAAATAAAATAAATAAAATAAATAAAATCCTTTAAAATAATGTCCACTCTAACCATTTTCATTCAACATGGTATTGGAAGCATTAGGCAAAGTATTTAGACCAAAAAAAGGGAGAAAGAAACATATGAAATCCAAAGAGAAAAGAAAACTGTCACTATTGGCAGATGACAGGATATTATGTATTGAAATCACTGAATATTCCACTAGAAAACTGTGAGAATAAACACATTCGTGAAAGCTGCAGGATACAAAGTGAATATACAGAGATTGTTGCGTTCCTTTTTTGTAAAGCTTTTATTTAGGTATTTATGGGACACAGAGAGATATCATGAGCACAGCAGGGGGAGCAGCAGAAGGAGAGCGAGAAGCAGGCTTCCCCTTGAGCAGGAGGAGCCTGAGGAGGGAATCCTACCCAGGATTCCAGAATCATGAACCGACCTCAGGAGAGATGTTTCACAGATAAGACCCTCAGGCACCCCAGCTTCATGCATTTCCAAATACCAAAGACAAACTTTCACAAGAGAAACTAAGAAAGCAAGGCCATTTTCAATTGCATGAAGAAAAAATACCTAGGAATAACAGTAATGTAGAATGAGAAAGACTTGTTACACTGAACACACAGTGGAAGAGAAAGAAAGAACATGTGAGTGTTTGCAGGAGCTGTATGTATGGGTCAAAGAAATAGAAGAGGACACAAACAAATAGAAGCACAGATTATGATCAGTGACTGAAAGAGTTAATAATTCACATGTCCATCATACCAAGAACAAACTACACATGTGATGGAATGCTTAACAGAATCTCAATGGCATTTTTCAAAGAAATAGAAGGAAGTCCTGAAATTCATGTGGAATCAGGAAAGACCCGAAATATCAAAAGCAATCTGCAAAGGATCGAATAACTTGAACAAAAGACCTGAATCCATAAATCCCCTAGAGGATGACACAGGCACTAAGTTTCTTGACACTGGTTTTGGCGAAGAGTCTTTACATTGGAAACCAAAAGCAAATAACATATGCTAAATAAGGAAATGGAACAGCATCAAACAGAAATTTATGCACAGAAAGAGGAACCATGAAAGATGTAAAAGGCGAGCTATCCAATGAGAAAAAATATCACAAAGGCTAATATCTCAAACATACAAAACACTCATAGCAATCAAAACCAAAACTCGACCTAAATGCTGCGGAGAATGGGTGGATAAATACTTTACAAAGCTGGCACATGGGTGCCCAGGAGACACAGAAAAATTTTTTCCATATCACATTTCATTGTCAGGGAACGTAAGTCAAAACTGCCATCAGACAACAATTGGAATGGCAATCGACCCAGAGACAGAAACTAGGTGTGACCAAGAGTGTGTTCACAAGGGCAATTGGTGCAGCTTCTGTGACAAACAATATGGAGATTGTGGGAAAAAAACAGCACAACTACTACATGACCCAGTAACTACTCTACTGAGTGTTTCCTTGGCGATCACAAAAACAACCCCTCCAAAAGAGAGATGCACGCCCATTTTCACTGCAGCCTTAATCACCATAACCAGACATGCAAACATCGACCTTGGGAGCATCATGCTAAGTAATTCAGACACAGAAAGACAAACACCAGAGCATCCAATGGGCATTCCACAAGGAATCAAAAAGTACTGAACACCTCCAAGCTGAGAACAGATGGTGGTTATTAGGTTCTGGGAAGGGGGTACGAGGGGAAGGTTGTCAAAAATGCCATGTTGGAGTGATATAATCCACAAGCCATGGGATATTCTGTGCAGCATGGAGACAAAAGGTAAGCCTGCAGCATGATGTACAGGCCCCTCCACTATTTGAAAGTACAGAGCTCCTAGGAAATCATTCACAGCAGAAATGGTGTCAACTGAAGAAGGAATGAGTAAGGACGATCAGACACCAAAAGTTCCTTTTCTTTGCCTCTCCTTAAGCCTCTGGACACAACATCTTAACAGATACACAAAACAAATGGAGGTCATGGACTGCACATGCTCACAGACACAATTCAAAGAATGGTGCCCAAAAGGAACAGGATGGGGTGCATGTCGTCTCTGGAGTCATTCCCCACAAAATAGAGGCAGAACACTATGCCTATTCTTTGACTATGTCTTAAGAGGGAATTCCCCTTCAGTTGCTTTCTGCTACTGAAGCTGGGGAATGAAATAGATCTTTCCCAAAAGACAAATGTATTTCTTGATATTTGAGCAAAGCGGGGGATCCTTGTGCGTGGAAGATACTGAGGGAGTAGATATACACTGTCTCCCAGACACGAACACCAGAACATCCACCATGAAAGGCAACTTACTCAGCATGCTGAACACGGACTCCTCTCCCACAAAGCCTCCTCCTTCCCCTCACTCAGCACAATGAACAAGTCCTGGGAGTTACTTCAGTTTCTATTTTCTCTCATTCCCAATATCGAACCCATCGACAAATCCTATGAGCTCCATCTCTCAACGTACACACACTAGGACTCTTGCCTGAGTTCCTAGGAAGGCTCATCACGGACAACCCTCGCCTTTCTCCAAACCTGTGTCATAAGTTCTCAACACTGTAGTCAGGAGAGCCCAGTGAATCATGGTCCCATGGGGTCCCAGCCATGCACTGGCTTTTGGTCACCCTACTGACACCTCTCTGAGGTCTTGTCCTAAACTGTCTTCTGTCGCCACAAGACAGTGAAAGATGGAGATTGAGCCTGGGCGGCCTGATGTTCCTGCTCCAGGGCTTTTACACACGATTTCCCTTCCATTTAGAATACTCTTGAGGTGATATCACTCACCTTCTTTAGATCTTGCTCATGCATCACCTTCTTAGTGAAGTCCGTCCTGGACGCTATGTGAATAGCAAGCACCATCCCCCACCTCCCTTCAGCACGCCAGTCCTGTCTCCTGCTTTCTATTTCCAGAGCAGTAATCCCAGTTACCAGTCCATCTTCTCAAGAGAGAAACAGAGGTTTAGTCAGAGGGTTTTACCACTGACCCGTTCCAATTGCCTAGCCCAGAGACCTGGGGGAAAAGGTGAGCAGAGCCCTTGCACAGCCAGGATGCCACGAACAATGGGTCCTCATATGGCATCCTGCATGTCATCAGGGAAATGAGCCATAAAGGGCATCCATTTGCACATGAAACCTGAGACCGGACACCTTCCTCAATGCCAGGGGAGCACACACAATTTGTCCCCATTCCTGATGTGAACTTCTGAGAGTTCTGAGCGGAAAAGCATCCCAGGTTACAAGGCTCCATCAGACCAAGGCCCAGGGAAACAACCACGTCTCCTCCATGCACCAGCCACCTGCACTTCACATCCGGCATCCTCCACCTGTTGTGGGGCAGAATGGTGCCCCTGTCCTTCTTTCCTGGGATATCACCAGAAACCAGGCTTTGATGTTCCATTTTCAGGAAAGTACCTGCTCCAGCGGGAGCAGCAGAAGCTGGCCGCCAAGGTTTAGTCTCAGACTTGCACATCAGGGCCCATGTGGAACGAGAGCCTCAAGGACAGGTGTGTGTTGTGTGGTCTTGGAACCTAAGGGCAGGAGCAGAGACTTCAGTTCCAAATGAAAACTGGCCTCTTTCACACAATACAGGAATGTGGAGTGTTTCTCAGGGGTGTGACTCTGGAAGAAATCCCTCTGCTGGCAAATTCACAGACACCAAGGAGAGGACAAGGGCAGCAGCTCGTCTGAGGACGTGAGGGGTACACTGGGCAAGAGTCCATAATTCTTCCTGTGAGCTGATTCCAAAGAAAACCCCTGCTCAGCTGAGAGCATGAGAACCAAACAGGAAGAAACTTTCATTTCACTTATGCAGCAGGAGTCTGGCAAGGTAGCAGAGCTCTGTCCTTGGAGCAAGCTGGCTTGCACTTCAGGGGGCATAGCCCACTGCCAAGGCTTCAACATCTCCCCGCTTTATGATCTGACAAAGCTGCAAGGCTCACCCCTGCAGACACGGTAAATCATAACACCTAGAGTCTACTTTCCACCGCACCTGGTTGCCATCTACAAATAAGCAGAATCCAGTCAGGAATGTGCTCATCATTCGCTTTGGAATCCCCTGGGTTTGTCTACAAAGGCACACCCAGGTGTCCCTTCCAGGTCATTTTTCAAGTGGCCTAGGGTTTCAAGCCCCCTTCATCTGCCCTTCCAAAGGCAGGAATTGGTCCGATGAGACAGACCAGCCAAGTGAGTCTGTGTGCTGGTAAACTGGACAACAACCTCTTTGACAGCAAAGCTTCCAACTCCAAGCTTGCAACCTTCACTCACTTGCTGTTGAGTAGCACATCAGAATCACAGAGCCCTTTTAAATCTCTTACCTCCCATTCCTTCACATGAGAAACGAAGCTCCAGCTCAGCTCTTTGTCATCAGTGTGGAGCTACCAGACCTCTAGAACCTAAACCTAACTCTAGTTTGGATTATCAGGTTTCAGTATCAGAGACCTGGCCCCCAAGTCATAGAGATTGGGGACACATGAGTCAAATCAGAAAACTCTTCTTTCCAGGCAGAAGGAAACAATGACATTTGGAGTGCCACAATTCCCTCAGAGCAGGAGAAATCTGCATGCTTACCAGGAGACTCCCCCACATTCAGCAGCCCCGTGGACACTAACTTGGAGACTGGCGCTGAAATTTACCAAAGCCCTAAACTAAGCCACATGGGGAGGAGTCGGAGATGCTGCATGGAGGGGCACTGGCGGGAGGCAGGGTTCAGTTATAGTGGGAGGCAAACAGAAAGGAGGTGCCAGGCTGCTGACAGCCACGGAGGGGTGGAATGCATCGATGTGGGTCAGACTGGGGAGAGCATGGTTTGGGTTTGTGTCACACTCGGGGGCAGGGTCGGACTGCCTGCCAAGCAGAAGGCAGGAAACAGGCAGCAGGCACGTCTGCAACAGACAGGCACAGTGCTGAGCTACCCAGGGAGGGGTGCTGGAGACGGGACACTGAAGCTTGGGGCCATGAGGAGGAGTTGGCGCTGAGCTCCAATGCGAGACGCCAGACGTGGCTGTATGTCTCCCCCTGGCACAGCCCACACAGGACAACTGCAGTTACAGACACTGGGTGCTGGGGCAGTGTTGGTCACCGACACAGCATGGGCGGAACCTATCTCGGACCATCCCCGGAAGAACTCAGGCAGCTGCCAGGAAACATGGGCACAAATTGCCCTTATGGCATTCTCAGCCTCGAGAGAGGAGAACATGCTCCAACGGGCCAGAGGTCTCAGTCACAAGCTCCTCACAGCTGGGGAAAAGCTTGCAAATTTCCCAACTCATGATAAGAAAAGGGGACCTGCACTCATGCAGTTTGGACCGCAGGGCAGTGGGGTGGAGGGAAGGCCAGAGATGTCAGCTCCAAGCTACCAAGGCCTGGGGAAATACTCCCTGGCTACCTAAATCAGTTAGATTGGGACAGAAAACTTGTGAGAATGCATTTGAAGATGCAGGGGAAGACATAGGGAACTGAGCATGCAATCCATATGTGTGGTGGGGGAGGGTCGCCACAGCTTGCTTGAGTGTAAATTGCTCAGACCTCTGGATACCTGGGTTCCCATGTCCAGAGACCTCAGTCCAAGTCTCAGGAGAAAGCCCATCTGTATCCAGATAAATGGTACCAAACCTCTCATATTCAGGACACCAGATCCACACCAAAAGGAAAACATGACATTTGGAGATCCACGAGCACCTCAGAAGGGTCAAAATTGACATGCTTACCAAGGGGCATTGCAATATTCGACAGCACACTGGACAGTATCCTGGATTTGGGCACTCAGACAAATGTAGGCCCTCAAATCAGTCCCCTAGCGTGCTCAACTCAGGGCTCAAGATAGAGCGAGCAGAACCCCTAGGAGCTAAACCTAACCCTAGTTTCGAATATCACGATTCTGTACCTATACCCCTGGGCCACAAGGCCCTCCGATGGAGGACACCAGACCCATACCAGAGAACTTCACCTGCCAGCCAACAGTGAACCATGATGATTGCAGTGAGGCAAAATCCTCAGAGCTGGAGAACTCAGCATGCATCCCCAGAAAACAATATCATCTTCTGCAGCCCCCTGGACAATAAATTGGAGTTTGGAACCAAAACTCTCCAAAGCCCTAAATTCAGTCACCTGGGAGCTTGCCTCAGAGCTGCATGTTTGGATTTAGAGGGCCACTACGCCCTAAACTTAACTCTAGATTGCATTCTCAAGCTTCTATACCTAGAGGCCTGGCCCGCAAGCCAGGGAGATGGGGTACACATGAGGCATATCAGTGGACTCAGGAAGCCAGCCAGCAGGAAACCGTGCCATTAGGAATTCTTCTAAACATTCAGAGCAGCTGAAATCTGTATACCCACTGGAGGCCACCACACCTTTCAAGGCTCCATTACAACAACTTGGAGTCTCTCACTCAGGCCGACCCACGCCATCAGGGCAGCATGGAGAGATAGGGCCTGACAGGCCCCTAGGTCCTAACACTAACCCTAGGCTGGATTGTTCGACTTCTGTTCTCTGAGGCCTGGGACCCAAGTTACAGAGATTGGAGACACGTGATTCTTTTGACACAACTCTGCCTTCCAGCCAGAAGGAAATCATGATATTTGGAGCTCCACAAAATCTTCAGCACCGGTGAAACCTGCATGTCAACGAGGGGACAGCCCGACATTCAGCAGCCCCTGGGACTCTAACCTGGAGGCGTACACTCAGAGAGACACAGGCGCTTAACTCAGCCCCCAAGGGAGCTCAACGACACACTGAGGGATTGACCCCATAGGCACGAAACCTATCGGTAAGTTGAAATTTCAGACTACTGCACCCAGCCAGGGATACTAACCTGGAGACTGGCACTGACACTGATCAAAGCCCTAAACAGAGCCACATGGGGAACTCCCCTGAGCAATGCAGTTTGTGCTTGCAGAGCCCCTGGGTCCTAACCTTACTGTAGTTTTGATTTCAGGCCCCTTTGCCCAGGGCCCTGTCCCCAAACCTATAGAGATGAGGTACATTAGAGCAATACCAGTGGACTCACATGTCGCCAGGAGGAAACTGCCCCATGGGGCTCCACCAAACAGTCATAATAGCAGAAACCTGCATGAACATGCATGGCACCACAAATTTCAATCCCAGGGAACTGCATAGAAATAACGAAAAAAAAACATTTCAAGAAGCCTGAAAGCAAGGAGCGGCGGAGGCACAATCCCAAACTTTCGATTTCTCCATTGAAATCCCACGGGAAGTTAATCCAGGTCTCAACGGACCTGTGCCCCATCACCACCGACCTGGGTCCACACCTCTGACAGCTCCTTTCCAGATGGGCAAAACTTCAGGGAACCATGGGATCTGTGGCCAGATCCCAGGAGAGCTCAGCCTGGACCCGGGTAAGGCTCTCAAGGGCAATTGCCGAAGACCACTCAAGGAGGCACTGGGGAGGTGCCGTGGAAGAGGCCACGGGGAGTGGCCACACAGTCTTCTGTCACCGGGAGCGTGGCAGGGGCAGCAGCAGTTGGAGACGCTGTGAGGGCTATACAGGGGCCCATCGCTGGAGGTAGGGGTCAGCAGCAGAGGCAGGCAAGCCGGAGAGTGTTGTGTGTTGCAGATGGCCATGGACTGGGCAGTGTGGAGTTGCAGGGCCAAACCGGGTAGGGCATGGCTTGGCTGCCTGTCACCCCTTGGGACGTTGCCCAGCTTCCTGCCATGCCAGAGGTGGGAAAGAGCACCGGGACTGTGTCCCACGACTGGATGCGACGCTGAGCATCCCAGTGAGTGGTGCTGGAGACAGAACACTGCAGCTCCCTGGCACAGAAGGCCGTGCTCTGCTCCAAGGAGAGAGACACTACAAGAAGCTAAAAGTCTCCTCATTGCCACGGGCCACACAAGACAGCTGCAAGGCACAGATGCTGGACAGTTTTGTAGTGTCCAGCTAAGCAACAGCAGCAGCACAAACTATCTCAGTCCAAACCCCACCAAGAACTTTTGCCCCTGACCAGGAATCTTGGCACAAAATACCAGAGAATGCTTCCTAAGGCCTGCGAGAGGAGGATGGCCTCTAGCTCTCCACAGGCGACACACCCAAACTCCTGAGGGCTTGGGAAATCCTCACGAGATTTTTATCCCAATCCCTAGTGTTAGGATACATGGGTCATATCAGAGGATTCCACCTTCCAGCCAGAAGGAAACCATGATATCGGAAGCTTGGCAAAACTGTCAGCCCAGGAGAAATCTGGATGCATACCAGGAGACTCGCCCACATTCAGCAACCCCCTTTACACGAAGGAGGAGGCATGCATGCAGTGGAAGCACGACATCATCTCAGCCCCCAAGGGAGCTCGGTTCAGCCCCATACGATTGGGTTTACTCTTCCCCTGGGCCTAAACTCTAACTCTAAGTTGAAATTTCAGAGTTCTGGTCCCAGGTTCCTGGTCCCAAATCCAAACAGATTGAGGACACCAGATGCATGCCCAAGAACTACACATGCCATAATATTTGGAGCTCCACAAAACCCTCAGAGGTGTCAAAATTGGCATGCTACTGAGGTGACATCCCAATAATTAGCAGCACTCTGCACAGTATCCTGGATTTGGATACTCAGACAAATGCACACCCTCACCTCAGACCCTAGGAAGTTCAACAAAGGGCTCAAGATCAAGGCCTGCTGATCCCCTAGCCCCTAACTGTAACCTACTTCATTGGATTTTGGGGTTCATGTCCCCTGAGCCCTGGACTCTGAGACCTACAGATTGGGACACCTAACCCACATGAGAAAACCTCTTTAGATAAGCAAAAGGAAATTATGACATTTGGAGGTAGGCAAAATCCTCAGAGCAGAGAAACCTGCTGATCATCCATGGAAAACACTCACATTCCACAGGCCCCTGGACAATAACTGAGAATCTGGCACTCTACCTGACCTATGCCCTAAACTCTGCTATACAGGCAGCTCTCCTCCATGCTCCAAGAACGCGCTTGCAGGGACCTAGGTCCTAAACCTATCCCAGGGTTAGATTTTTTTGTCAGTGTTCCCAGAGGCCTAGACCCACTCACACAGATGATGTACACATGGACATATCAGTGGACTCACCGTGCAATCAACAGGAATCTGTGCACTTTGAAGATCCACAAAATCCTTAGAGCAGCAGAAACCATCATGCCAGATCTCACCCTCCAAAAAAACTTCAATGGCTGCTAAAGCATTACCTGGCTTTTAGGACCCTGCGTGACCCATGCCCTCAACTCAGCCTCCAGGGAAACTCAGCTGAGCACTGAGAGATCAGGCCTGCTGGATCCCTAAGCCCTAACTCTAACCCTAACCCTACGTTATATTTTTGGGCTATTGTCTCTTGAGCACTAGACGCAAAGCCCTACAGATTCAGGACAAACGACCCGTACCAGGGGACATTGCCAGGAAAGTAAAAGGATCCTATGACATTTGCACATACGCAAACCTCTCAGAGCAGGGAAAAATCTGCATGCCTAAAATGTAACAAAGTTATTTGCCAGGCCCTGGACATGAACTGGGGATCTGGCAGTGTAACTGACCTATGCCCTATACTCAGCTACCCATGCAGCTCTCCTCTGGGCTCCAACATCAGGCTAGCAGGGCCCCTAGGTCCTTATCCTAAGTTCAATTTTCAGGCCTCTATAACCAGAGCCCTGGCCCCCAAGACATACACATCGGGCACATGGTCCATATCAATTGGCTCAACCTGCCAGTGTCGGAGACAGTACGTGATCTGCCCCTCCTCCCATGTCGCAAACTGCAAGATGCATTGGTGGAAGTACCCTTGAATGTGGATGAAAGTCCCTCTGTGCTTTCTCCACCAAGAATCTGGAAATCCTCGTACCTTGTGGGCTGGGGTAATATGTCTTTTGTGGCCTGGGATGTGCCCTTAGGGCACGTGCTTAACCAAGACACATTGTTCCATTTAATCCTCCTGCTGGTAATCATATCTCTGTATCTCTTATCAATATTCCTCAGTCCCTCTGCCCTAAGGATCTCAGCTTCTGTGATTTTAAGCAATCACTCTGTACCCTGCATTAACAATACTAATTGTGACTCTAGGGCGGGTACAAAGGCAGTAAAGATTTCTTTGATAAAGTTTAACCTAACTGGACCACCCACCTTCCTCACTCAGGAATAATAAAATACTGGGACCCTTAACAGTACAGAGAGCCAGAGGCAAATGCAGAGGCAAAGGCAGAGACATAGGTCAAGGGAGAGTCAACGAGGGAGGGAGAGGCAAGGCAGAGGCAGAGCCAGAGAGCCAGAGATCCAGCAGAGTCGGAGAAAGAGAGCACACAGAGCCAGAGCCAGAGAGCCAGAGAGCCCATTGACGAAGTCAGAGCCAGGGCCAGGGATAGAGCCAGAGTCAGAGCCAGGGCCAGGGCCAGGGTCAGGACTGGACCCAGAGCCAGAGCAAGAGCCAGAGCCTGAGCTTGATTGTGAGCCTGAGCCTGAGCCTGAGCGTGAGCATGAGCATGAGCCTGAGCCTGAGCCTGAGCCTGAGCCTGAGCCTGAGGCTGCTTCATAAATCTCTCCTGACTGATCTTGGTTCTGTCAGCTTGCATCAGGTCTCCGTGTCCGTGACATCGCTGTGCATCACAGACATCCCGTGGTTCAGGACCCACATCTCCCCTGAACTGGTTCCTGGCATGCCAGTCAGAAGTACACTGTGCCATTTGGAGATCCACAAAACCCCAACAGGGGGAGAAATCAGCATGCCGCCCCATTGTCCATGCCTAAATTCAAAGGCCCCAGTTACCCAAACCTGGAATCTGAGACTGAGTCTAACCTATGCCCTCAACATAGCCAAGGAGGAAGCTCAGTTTAGCACTGAGATATTAGGACTGCCAGGCCCCTTGGCCCTAACCATTACCCTACATTGAATATTCAAATTTCTATCCCCCTAGCCTTGGCCCTGGAGTTGGAAAGATTGGGGAAACATGAGCCATCTCAGAAAATTCTGCCTAGCAACCCAAAGGAAACGATGACATTTGGAACTCCACAAATTCTCAGAGCAGGAAAATCTGCATGCCTAGCCAGGAATAACCTCAAATTCAGCAGCCCCTTGGACACCAACCTGGAGTCTGGCACTGAAACAGAGCAACAACCTAAACAAAGCGACTGGGCGGCTCAAATCTGCATGTGGTGTTCAGACTTGCAGGGACCCTAGGTCTTAAACCAAACACTAGGTTCTATGTCCAATCCAAAGTTCCCAGAGGCCAGGTGCCCAAGCAAGACAGCTTAGGTATACATGGGCTATATCAGTGGACACACCCTGCAAGTCAGCAGCATACAGTGCCATATGGAGATCTGTAAAACCCTCAGAGCAGCAGAAATCAGCATGCTGCCCGTGGGGCCACGCCAAATTTCAACAGCCTTCATTACCCAAACCTGGCATCTGGGACTCAGAGGGACACACGCACACATCTCAGCCTCCAAGATCCCTCAGCCAAATGCCCAGAGATCATGGCTGCTGGGCATCTGGGCCCTAACACCAGCCCGAGGTTTGAATTTCAGCTATCTGTCTGCAGAGGTCTGTCCACCAGGTCGAAAAGATGACAGAATGACAGATACACGGGCCATATCGGTGGACTCCGAGTACCAGGCCATACACATGAGAAACTCCTGGCACATATCAGTGGACACACTCTGCCAGTCAGCAGGAAACTGTGCCAATTGGAGGTCCGCGAAGGCCTCAGAGCCACAGAAATCATCATGCCCCCCCACCCCCGGGGCTATGAAAAATTTCCATGGTGATCATGACACCATCCTAGACTCTGAGACTCAGACAGCCCCCATGCACACCTGAGCCTCTGAGGAAAATCAGCTGTGCATGGAAAGATAAGGCCTGCTGGGACCCTAGGCCCTAACCCTATTTTTATGGTGGACTTTCACATATCTGTCCCCAGAGGCATGGCTCCCAAGCTATAAAAATGGGTGAAATATGAACCATATCAGAGGCCTTTGCCTACCAGCACCAAAGAATCCATGACATTACAAAATCCACAAAAACCCTCAGACTAGGAGAACTCTGCATGCCTACCCAGGAACGGAACAAGCTTACACTCAGAAGCCCCCGTACATCAAGCTGGAGTCTAGACTTGAAACTGACAAATGATGTCAACTCATCCTCTGAGGACGCTGAGTTGAGCACTGAGAGATCAGGCCTTCCGGGACTCTAGGCCCTAAACCTAACCCTAGGTTTGATTTTCAAGCAATGTTACCAGAGGCCTGGCCCCCAAGCTGCACAGATAAGTTAAACATGGGCCATATCAGTGGACTCACTCTGTCAGTCACTAGTATACCATGGCATGTGGAGATCAGCAAATCCCACAGAGCACCAGAAATCAGCTTGCACTCTTTGGGTTTATGCCAAATCTAAATGGCCACCATTATACCAACCTGGATTCTGGGACTCGGACTGACCCACGTCCCCAACTCAGCCTCCAAAGATGTTCTTCTGAGCATTGAGAGATAAGGCCTGCTGGGTTCCTAGTCCCTATCCCTAATTCTAGTTTAGAGGCCTCACCTCAAAGCTGTAAAGATGGGGAACATGAGCCATATCACAGGAATCTGACTAGGAGCCCACAGGAATCCTTGATATTAAAAAGTTCACAAATCCCTCAGAGTGGGAGAACTCTGCATGCCTCACCAGGAACAAGCTTACATTCAGCAGCCTCCTGGACACCAACCTGGAGTCTGGCACTAAACAGACTAACGCCCTCACTCAGCCTCTGAGGATGTTCAGTGGAGCGCTGAGAGATCGGGCCTCCTGGGCCTCTAGACCCTATCCCTAAACCTACATTGCATTTTCAGACATCTTTCTTCAAAGGTCTGTCCCCGAAGCCATAGAGATTTTGGACACGTGAGTCACACCAGAGTATGACTGTAACATTTGGAAATCCACAAAATCGTAAGAGCAGGAAAAATCTGCATGCCTAGCAAGGAACAAGATCATATTCACCAGCTCCCTGGACACTCACATGGAATCTGGAACTGAAACTGAACAATGTCTATACTCATCCTCCCAAGCAACACGCCTCACTGCTCCACATTCAAGTATGCTGGGACTCTAGGACCTAACCTTAACCCTAGGTTCGATTTTTCACCCTCACTTCCCAGACGCTTGGACCCAAGCTGCAGAGATGAGGTACACATGGGATATATCAGTGGAATCACCTTGCCCGTCAGCAGGAAACTTTGCCACTTGGAGTTTCAAAAAACCCCAGAGTGGCAGAAATCTGCTGCGCACCATTGGGCCACCCCAAAATTTAAGGCACCCCATGGCACCAACAGAAAGACACATACCATCATCTCTGCCTCCATTGAATCTCTGCTCTGCACAAAGAGATCAGGGCCCACTACACTGCTAGTTCCTTATTCTAACCAGAGGTTGTATTTTGTAGCTCTTGTCTCCAGAGGCCTGGGTGCCTAGACCCACAGATTGAAGACATCAGACCCAAACCGGAGAACTCTATATGCCATACAAAAGAAAACCATAATATTTGGAGAGCCAAAACATCCTCACAGGGGCCAAAATCGGCATGCTTCCAGGGGACATCACAACATTTGACAGCACAATGGACAGTATCCTGGATTTCAGGCACTCTGACAAACAAACGCCCTCAATGCAGCCCCCTAGGTAGCTCAACTCAGAGCTCAAGATCCGGCCTGCAGAATCCCTAGGAGCTAACCCAGACACTTGTTCGGAATTTCAGATTTCTGTACCCAGAATTCTGGACCCCAAGGCCCGCCGATGGAGGACATCAGAACCATACTAGATAACTTCACCTGTCAGCCAAATGTTACCCATGCCAATTGGTGCTACACACAACGCTCAGAGCTACAGAAATCAGCATGCATCCCACAAAAGAATATCATATTCAGCAGCCACCTATAACACTAAACTGGACTGTGGCACTGAAGTTGATCTAAGCCCTAAATTTAGTTACCCAGGGAGCTCGCTGCAGCCCTGCAAGTATGGGATTGCAGGGCCACTAGTTCCTAGGCCTAACCATAGGTTGTATTGTTGGGCTTCTGTCCACAGAGGCCTGGGATGCCAGTCCTAGAGATTGACGTCACGTGATTCATATCAGGGAACTCTTCTCCCAGCCAGAATGAAAAATTGACATTGGGAGCTTCTACAAAAACCTTGGCGATTATGTTCTCCCTGGGAACAGCCTGTCATTCCGCAGCACCCTGGACTCTAACGTGGAGGCGTGCCCTTGAAACATCCATGCCCTCAACTCAGCCACCAAGGAGCTCGATTGCACACTGGATGATTGGGCCTGGCAGGCCCCTACTAGAAACCTATCCCTAAGTGTAATGTTCAGACTTCTGGACACACTCCTGGGCCCCAAGCCCCACAGTTTGAGGATGCCAGACCCATACCACATGACTCTGTAGTCCAACCATCAGGAAACCACATCTTTTGAGCTCCACAAAGCCCTCAGAGTGAGAAAAACTTGCATGCCTGACAGGGCTCATTGAGACATTGAAAAATCCCTTGGACAATAACCTGGAGTTGGGCACTCACTCACTCGCACGCCATCAACTCTACCCCATTGAGGTCGTCTCAGCACTGGAATTTCAGGCCTTCTGAACCCCTAGGAACTAACCCTATCCCTCGTTGAGAACATCAGGCTTCTTACCCAGAATCCTGGGCCCCCAAGCCACAGATTGAGGACTCCAGAACCATACCAGAGAGATCGGCCTGCCCGACAAATGATAACCAGGGCACTTGGAACTAGCAAAAACACTCTAGCAGGAGAAATCAGATTTCCGACCAGTGAACAACTTCAAATTCAGCAGCCCCTTGCATACTCAGCTGGAGCCTGGACTGAAAATGACCAAAGCCCTCAGCAGAGTCACACAGGGATTTCCTCTGAGCACTGCAGTTTGGTTTGCAGGGACCCTAGGTCTAACCATCGGCATAGTTTCGATTTTTCAGGCCTCTTTATTCAGGAGCCTATACCCAAAGCCATATACATTAGGCACACATGACCAATAGCAGTGGACTCACCTGTCAGCCAGCAGGACACTGCCATTGGGGCTCTAGCAAACAGTCAGAGCACAAGAAACAGTCAGAGCTTAGGATGGACCCGGGGAACACCCTCAAGGCAGAGCTCCGAGGACTGAGAATTGAGGTGCTGGGGAGCTGACATGAAAATGCCCTGAGGAGGGAACACACAGTCTCCTGCCACCGGAGGCCCAGGGCGGCATCAGGGGAAGACACTGAGAGAGTGGCACTGCATGGGCCCATCACAGGTGGCAGGGTCCAGCTGCAGTGGGAAGCATGTCAGAAAGCATTGCAAGGCTGCTGATGGTGGGGGTCGGCAGTGGGGAGACCCAGGGCAGAACAGGGAGGAAGGTGCAGCTTGGCTGCCTGTTCCCCCGGGAAAAGGTGCAGAGCTGCCCGCCATGCAGGGGGCGGGAAGTGGCACCGGGCATGTTTGCCTCAGATGGAAGCAGCATTGAGCTTCCTGTGAGTGGTGCTGTAGAGCGGACATTGCAGCTCACTGGTATGGGAGCCTGTGCTCAGCTCCACTGGGGAGATGCTGCAAGGAGTTACAAGCATTCCCTTGCCTGGGGCCACAAAAGAAAGCTGCAGGTGGAGACGCTGGCTGGTTGGACAATGTTGGGTCAAGACAAGGCAGGAGCTGAACTATTTCGGTCCACACCCCGGAGGAACTCAGGTAGTTTCCCAGGAATATGGGCACAAATTGTCCAGAACCTGTTCCAAGCCTCAGGAGATTCAAAAGTGCTCCAACTCGCCAGAGGCCACAGTCCCAAACTCAAGAGGGTTGGGGAAATTCGCACGAGATTTATATCCAAATCCCTGGATGTAGAATACATGAGTCATATCAGAGTACTCCACCTTCCGGCCAGAGGAAACTATGACATTGGAAGCTCGACAGAACCCTCAGACCAGGAGAATTCTGGATGCCTACCCTACCAGGAAACTCCAGCACATTCAGCAAAGACTTTACACGAACCAGCATGCTTGTGCACAGTGGACACACGACCTCAACTCAGCCTCCATGGGATCTCGAATCAGTGCCAAAATATTTGGCTTACAATTATCCTGGACCTGAACCCTAATCCTATGTTGAAAGTTCTGATTTCAGTACCCAGAATCCGAATCCCAAGCCGTGCAAAATGAGGATACAAGACCCACACCCGAGAACTCCACATGGGATACAAAAGGAAACCATAACTTTTGCAGTTCCTCAAAAACCTCAGAGGGGTCACAATCGGCATGCTTAAGAAGGGACATCATGATATTCAGCAGCACGCTGGACAGTATCCCAGATTTGGGCACTCAGACAGACACGCCCCAGGGAGTTCAACTCAGTGCTGGGATCGACTCAGTGCTTTTGGCTCTGCCAAACTCCTAGGAACTATCTATAATCCTGGTTTAGAATTTCAGTGTTCTCTACCCAGAATCCTGTGCCCAGAAGCCACAGAGGGAGAATTCCAGACCCATACCAGAGAACTCTGCCTGCCACCCAAACTTCACCATGTCACTTGGAACTATGCAAAACCCTATGGCACCTGAAATCAGATCGCCTACCAGAGAAAAACTTCAAATTCAGCAGCCCCATGGATCCTATCCTGCAGACTGGCACTGAAGCTGACCAAAGCCCTAAACAGAGTCACAGAGGGTCCTGCCCTGAGTGCTTCAGTTTGGGTTCCAGGGCCCCAAAGTCCTAACCCTAACGGGAGTTTTGAGTTTCAGGTTACTCTACGCAGAGGCCTGTCCTCAAAGCTATAGAGATGAGGAACACACAACCAATTCCAGTGGACTCACCTGTCAGCCAGGATGGAATTACCATTTGTGGCTCCACCAAACGGTCGGAGCAGCAGAAATCTGCGTCAAAACCCAGCACCACCAGATATTTCAACCCCTTGGATTTACATGGAAATCTCATAAAAATGCATTTTGAGAAACCTGCAGAGACCAGGAGAGGCAGGGGCTCAGTCCCAACCTTTGCTGACTCTGCCAAAATCCCGTGGGAAATTATTCCAGATTTGGGGGAGCTTGTCCCCTCATCAGATACATCAGTGTAAAGCTCGTGACAACCTAGGGAAACCACGGGACATCTGGATGGGTAAAATGAGATCTCACCACGTACCCGGTAAATGCCCTCTAGGGTCAGCAGCAGGGAGGTTGTGGCTTCCCCCCCTGTTGCTGCCGAGTGCGGTGCCAGGGTAACTTCCATGCGGGAGGTGGGAAATGGGCAAAAGGTACTTGTCATGGCTGGACGCAACGCTGTCCTGCAGAGTGAGGGGTACTGGTGATGGGTCACTACAGCTGGCCCACATGGGTGGCCACTCTGAGTTCCATGGTGAGAAGATGGATGAGGCTGCAGGTCACTCCCCTGCCATGGGCCACAAGGGAGAGCTGCAGATAGAGACGCCTTGAAGGGGGGCAGTGTTGGTTCCCGATATGGCACAGGAGGAAACTCTGTCAGTTCAACCCCAAGGAGAACTCGGCCAGAAGCCCAGGAACCTGGGCACAAATTGCCCATAATGCACTACAAGCCCCCGGGAAGAGGACGTTCCCCAACCCACCAGGGGTCTCGGTCCTGACATCCTGAGGCCTGCGGAAATTCTCACGCTCAGGTGAGTGGTGCTGAGCTGCCTGCCAGGTGGGAGGCTGGAGCATCTCCAGGAACATCCGCAGAAGCTGATCGCTGTGCTAACCTGCACAGGGAGTGGTTGTGGGGACTGTGCAATGCAGCTCACCTCAGCAATCATGGTTGGGGTTTGCATGGCCCCAAGTTCCTAAACCTAAATGTAGCCTGGATTTTAACCCTATTTTCCCAGATGGGTGACCTCTAACCAGCACAGATGAAGTACACATGGGACAGATCAATGGGCCCAATGTGCCAATCAGCAAGAATCTTTGCCATTTGGAGCTGCAATAGGTGCAGAGCAGCAGAAATCTGCATGCCCACAATGGGAAGACCCCAAATGAAAACAGAACCCATGACACCAAACCAATAGTCAGGCACGCATAGTGACCCACACACTCAAAGCAGACTCCCAGGAAGCTCACCACACAGCCTCATGTTCGGGACTTCTGAGGCCCTAGGTCCTATCCCTCACCCTAGGCTGGATTTTCACCCCTATGTTCCCAGAGGCCTGGCCACCAAGCTGCACAGATTAGGTTCACGTGGGGTATATCTGTAGAGTCACCGTGCCAGTCAGCAGGACACTGTGCCATTTCGAGCTCTGGGAAACCCTCAGAGCAGTATAAATATGTGTATCCACCATGGGGCAACCACAAATTTCAACAGAGCCCATTACACAAATCTGAAGTCTGGCACTCACAGTGACCCACAACCTCAACTCAACCTCCGAGGAATCATAGCTTAGCACTCAGATATTGGGCCCGTCGCACCTCTAGGTCCTAACTTTAATGCTATGTTCAATATTCAAAGCTCTGTCCCCAGAGGCAGGGCCCCCTAGCAATAAGGATGGCAGAAACCTGGGCCATATCCGAGGAATCTGACTTGCACGGGAAGGACACATCAGCGTTTGAGCCTCACATAATTTTCAGGGTGGGAAAAACATGCATCCCTCAAATTGTCTATGGCCATATTCAGCAGATTCCAGGACACCAATCTGGCGTTGTGCACTCAGACAGATGGACCTCTTTACCTCAGCACGCCTCGAGCTCTAATAAGCCCTGGAGGATCGGGGCCTGCCGATCCTGCAGGGCAAATCCCTAACACTAGGTTGCCATGTCGGTCTCTGCGCCTGGAGGCCTGACTGACACGGCGCACAGACTTAGGACACAATACCCATTTTGGAGGGACTCCGACATCTAGCCAGAGGATACCACCACATTTGAAGCTCCACTAAATCTACAGAGCAGGAGGAAATTGCAGGCCTACCAGGGGACACCCACACATTCAGCACCCTCTGGAATTCAGTACTCTGAAACTCAGAAGTACATATCCCCTCCACTCAGTAACTTAGAATCCGGCACTCGGACAGATGCATGACCTCAACTCAGCTTCCTACGGAGATCGTCTCAGCATCTGAAGATTCGGCCTTTTGGGCAATTGGGCCCTAACCTGAACGCTAGATTGCATTTTCACATGTCTTTCCAGAGATCAGGCCCCTAAGATATAGTGAATGTGGACACATGAGTCATATCAGAGTACAGTGGCGACCAGCAACAAGGAAACCATGACATTCAGAACTCCACGAAACTCTCAAAGCAGGAGAAATCTGCCTACCTAGCAGGGTTCAGCAGGCCCCTGGGCACTCACCTTGAGTCTGGCACTGACACTGACGAAAGACCTATACTCAGCCACCCAGGCAGCTTCCCTCACCATTCCAAGATCAGGTCTGCTGGGACCCTAAGCCCTAACTTTAACACTAGGCTGTATTTTCAACCCCATGTTCCAGAGTCCTGGCCCCTTAGCTGCACAGATGAGCTACACATGGGGCATACCAGTTGACACTCCCTGCCATTCAGCAGGAAACCGTGATATTTGGAACTCTGGAATCCCTCAGAGCACAAGAAATCTCCATGCCACTGTTGGGCCACACCAAACTTTGGTGAAAAGCATGACAAAAACATGGAGTCGGGCACTCAGACTAATTCATTCCCTCATCTCTGCCAAGGAAGCTCAGCTCAGCACTGAGAGATCGAGTCCCTGAGTCTTTAGGCCCTTATACTAAACGTGGGGTGTATTTTCAAACTTAAACCTGACCTATGACCTCAACTCAGCCACCCGAGCAAGTTGCCTCAGCAGTCCAAGATCAGCCTTTCAGAGACCCTAGGTCATATCCCTATCCCTATCCTCGATATTCAAGTCTCTCTGCCCAAAGGCCTGGCCCAAAAGCCATAATATTTAGGTACACATGGGAAATACCAGTGGAGGCAGCCTGACTAACTCCTGGAAATGGAATTTGGACACCAGCAAGAACAGTGGGCATGCAGCAGAAATTTGTATTCCCACTGTGGATCACCCACACTTTCAAAGGCATCGATTATATCAACCGGGAATCATAAACTCAGAAGTACATATCCCCTCCACTCAGCCTCCGAGGAGTCACAGCCAAGTGCCAAGATATTGAGCCTCCTGGGTCTCTAGGCTTTAACTTTATCTGATTGGATAGTCAGGTATCCGAACACAGAGGACTGGCCCCAAGCCATACGCATGGGGGAGACCTGATCCATATTGCAGGACTGCGACTTGCAATGAGAAGAATACTATGACATTTGAGCACCCCACACCCTTCGCCGTGGTAAAAATCTGTATCCCTACCAGGGTCCAAGCCCATGTGTAGCAGCCCACTGGATACAAACCTGCTGTCGGGCCCTGAGACAGATGCACGTCCTCAACTCAGCATGCCTGGGGGTCGAATCAGTGTTGGAAGATCGGTCCTGCTGAATCCCGGGGACCAAAAGTTAACCCTAGGTAGCAATGTCAGTTCTCTGTGCCCAGAGGCCAGGCCACCAAACCGCACAGACTCCTGGGCCCCTGGGCCCTAAACATCATCTTAATTTGGATTAGGAGGCCTCTGTCTCCAGAGTTATGAATGACAAGCCCGACAGGTTGAGGACACCGGACCCATTGTGGGGGACTCCAACTACCAGGCAAAAGGAAACTATGAAATTTGGGGGTACACAAAAATCTCAGAGCAGAAGAAATCTGCGTACTGACTGGGGAAGAAGCTTACACGTAGCAGCCACTGGTCACACACCTGGAGTCTCCCAAAAACTGATTCTTGCCCGAAAACCCCACCACTTCTACAGCTCATGTCTGCACTCCAAGATCAGGTTTTCAGGGCCCTTAGGTCCTAACTGTACCCTAAACTAGAATTTCAAGCCTCTGACTCTCAGAGGCCTGGGCCACAAGCCATAGCATTCAGAACACATGGGACAGATCAGTGCGCTCAGTTGCCAGACTGCCGGAAACTGCCAATTGGAGACTGGCAAAACCCTCTGAGCAGCAGAAATCGGCATGCCACTTGTGAGCCATCCCCAATTTCAACACACCCCGTTACACCAACCTGTAATCAGACACTCAGACCAGCCCATGCCTTCAACTCTGCTTCTGAGGAGTCACAGACCAGCGCCAAGTTATCAGGCCGGCCAAGCCCCTAAGTCCTAACTTTAACTCTAGGTTGGATATTCACTCATCTGTCCCCAGAGTCCTGGCCCCCAAGCGATAAGGATGTTGGAGTCCTGATACATATTGGTGGAATACGACATGCAACGTCAGGAGTACTATGGCATTTGAGCGCTCCACATCCTTCAGAGGGGGAAAAATTCTGCATCCCTACCAGGGTACATTCCCATGTTTAGCAGCCTGATGGATACAAACCTGCTGTTGGGGACTCAGACAGAGACCCGTCCTAAACATATCATGGCAGGTGCTAGAGTCAGCACTAGAGGACGGGCCTGCCAAGCCACGATGACCAAAAGCAAACTCTAGTTTGCAATGTCAGGTCTTTGTGCCCAGAGGCCTGGCCGCCAAGCTGCAGAGACTGAGGACACCATAGCCATAGCAGAGGACTCCATCGTCTAGCTAGAAGGATACCACCATATTTGGAGCTCCACCAAACCCTCAGAGCATGAGACAACTGCATGCATACCAGGAGACACCTACACATTCAGCAACCCCCTGGACACTCACCCGGAATCGGGCATTGAAACTATCCAAAGGCCTCAACTCAGCCTCTCAGGCAGCTTGCCTTACCGATCCATGTTTGGGTCTGTTGGGACAGTAGACATTAAACTTAACCCTAGGCTGGATTTTCAAACCTGGTTCCCAGAAAACTGGCTCACAACCTGCACAGATTAGGTACACAAGGGACAAGTGAGTGAATTCTCAAACAGCAGGAGTCCATGTCATTTGGAGCTCTGCAAAATTCTCAGAGCAGAAGAAACACGCATGACCACGGTGAGGCCGCTCCCAAATTATACGGACCTCGTGACACCAGCCGGTATCTGGCACTCACACTGACCCACGCTCTCAACTCAATCTCTGAGGAAGCTGAGCTCAGCACCAAGAGGTCAGGCCTCCTGGTCCCGCAGGCCCTAACCGAATCCCTAGGTTGGTTTTTGTGACTTCTTTCCCCAGAGGCCATGGTGCCAAGCCTGACAGACTGAGGACAACAAACCCATACCAGGGGACTCCTCTGGCCAGGCAAAGGGAATCCATGGTATTTGGAGGTTCACAAAATCCCGAGAGCAGGAGAAATCTGCTTACTAACCAGGAAGAATCTCACAATCAGCACCTACTGGTCAATCACCTGAAGTCTCCTGCAAAAACAGATCTATGCCCTAAACTCAAGGACCTGAGCAGCATGCCTCAGAACTCAAGGATTGTGCTTGCAGGCACATAGGTTCCAACCGTAACCGTAACGTCGAATTCAAGCCTCTCTGCCCAGAGGACTGCCCCATAGGCCATACACACTACACACATATGGGTCATACCAGTGGACTCAGCCTGCCAGGCTGCCAAAAACTCTGCAATTTGGACACCAGAAAAATGCTCAGAGCAGCAGAAATCTGCATGCCCACATTGGCCACCCCCACTTTCAACAGCCCCCATTACACCAACCTGGAATCAGACACTCAGAGGAACACATGCCCTCCAATCAGGCTCTGAGGTGTCCCAGCTCAGTAACAAGAATTCGGGTCTGCCACACCCCTAGGCTCTAACCCTAATTCAGGGTGGTGTTTCTGGCTCCTTTCCCCTGAGGCCTGTCACACAATCCCATCCCTCGATGGACTTGTGATCCATGTAATAGGACTAGGCCCACCACCGAGAGTGAAGTATGCCATCTGGAGCTGCACAAAGGATTCAGATCATGACATACATGCCATACCCCCCTGAGGTTACCTTCACCTGATGAGTCACCCCTGAACACAAACCCAGAGCCTGAACATCAGCCAGAACTTCATCCTCAACTCTCCACCAGGAGAGTTCTCCTTGGAGCCGACAGATGGGGCTTGCCATGCCGCTAGGCTTTTACCCCAACCCTAGGCTGGCTTTTCAGCATTTTGTCCCCGGTGGCCTGGCACACAAGCCCTACCCATTAGAAACACATTAGCCACACCATGGAACTCTGCCCCAAATCTAGAAGGAAACTCTGCACTTTGAGATATGCAAAGTATTCAGAGCTGGAGAAACCTGGGAAGCCCACCTGAGGCCACCCCACATTCAACAGCCCCATGGACACCAACCCAGAACCTGTCACTCAGCCTGAGTGATGCCTTCTTGAGTCCCCAGTTATATCAGAGTCATTGGACATCTTTGGATTAAAGGACTACCCCATTAGACTGAACATCTTTGACCAATGACAAGGCATGAGCCGACTCTCTATCTGATGCGGAATTACCCCTTTGAACTCTAGGTCCTGGGCACTCCACCACATCTGGGGCCCAGTGGAATAAACCCTGTTCAATGAAGGACTGAATGAGTTCTGAAAACATTCACAGGGGAATTCTCGTCCGCCTTTTTGAATCCAAGTGTTTCATAGGATAGAGATGTTCCATATATTTTCATCAGCCAGAAATGAACAGGGAAAGTGGGATCCCCTGACAAGTTCTCCCTGCAGGCAAACTAAGGAACTCCGGCACCCATTTAGATTGCTGGCAGCTGCTTCCGTTTGACTTGTGGCTCTACTAAGGTCAAGAGAAAAGCCCAGGAGGTTTAGGATTCGAGAGAGTCTTCCCTCCAGTCCTGAACATGGATGTACACTGCACCCGATGGACCTGCTGCTTTCTCTGAAGGCTGAAATCCTGGGTGAGTTGCATGACTGATGCATGCTGATATCCCAGCATCAGGTGTCATGGCGTCAGAGAGAAGAAGTGTTTACAGGTGGAGAGAAGAGGGCATCTCTGACCTAAAGCCCGCACAGCTGCTCCAGTGCCTAGGAGAAGGGGAGATGCATGCCGGCTTCTTGAGGAGTCATTAGCTTCCTTACAAAGTCGACCAGTGCCATTCTCTTCTGAGAAAGAGTGACATGACTCCTCCAGGGAAACGCTCAACATTTCAGTTCCAGGGTTCCAAAGGTAACAAAAGATGGGACTGCTTTCATCCCAACTCCCCTCCACCACCGGGTGGTCCCTTTTGCACCATTCTGATATCCTCTGACAAGCAAACCTAGAACGAGCAAATGCTGAGTGGTGGATGGAGCAGCTGTCATCACCACTCTAGAGCCTGCTGACAGAGACTTGAGAAATCACCACTGCCTCCTGGACTAACAAGCTGCCAGGCTTTGCCTCTCAGGGTCTGTTGCCCAGCACCTCCTGCCTGCCCTCAGGGCTGACAGACTGCACTGTCTCCTCTCCCAGGGACTTTCCCACTCCAGCTCACTGCTTCCTCCAGTGGTGGCAAGCAGCATTGCAAGGCTTCCAGAGATCTCGCCCTGCAGCTCACCAATCCCTCCAAGGGTGTGAACCTGCACTGCACTGTGAACCAACCTTACAGAGTCTCACAATGCAGCTCTTAAGTGCATCCACTAGTCCCGGGCCCGCCGACACATCTTCCCCGATCCTTTAGACTTCAATACAGTACTGACTCCTGCATTGGTCATGTACACTACCTCTCCTTCTCAGGCCTTGCACTGGATCTGCCCACTGCCTCCCTTGCAGGAATGGCCAGCGACAAGTCTTCCAGGGTCACACCCAATGCAGCTCAGCACGGCCTCCCTGGCTGGCATTTTGAACTGCCCCGTTGGTCAGCCACTGTTGCCCTGGATCTCAGCACTCCTCCCAGAGGTGGACAGCTGTACCGGGAGCACTGTGGGATGGAATGGCCATGCAGGATAGTGCCCCTGGAGGCACTGCTGGGCTAAATGGCGAGATCATGCAAAAAATGGAAATATCAGTTCCCGCCACTGGAGGAGTGACACTGCGAGGGATGTCAGAAGGCCTTGCAGTGCTCCTGATGGTAGCTAGAGGCAGTGCTGAGATGCAAAGTGAGATCCGAAACAGGGTGCTGTGTAGCTTGATGCCACTGGAGGCAGTGTTGATCCATCATGTGTGATCCCTGAAGGGGTGACTGTGGAGCACCCCACCCGTGAAGTCAGTGTGCACCTGCATTGGAAAAGGGAGCAAGGAGTGCAGTGAAGTTTCCTACTACTGCAGGTAAAAGTGGTGAACTGCAGGGAAGAAGCTGGCAGGAGAGTCTTACTGTTTCCACCACTGGGGGCATTGGTCCTCAACAGCGCGAGGGAAGCCCGAAGGATATGATGTCCTACCTACCACCACTATAGGCAGTGTGGACAAACAGAGCGACACCATGGATACCATGGATTTGCAGCATGTCACCACTGGAGGCAGTGATGAATAGCAGAAGGAGATGCAAAAAGGGGTATGAGTGATGTAGCCCAACAGTGGAAGCAGTGGTAAACTGCAGTGTGAGATGCTAGAAGGCGTGGCAATGTTGGTTCCTGCAACTCGAGCAGGGGGAAACTGCAGGAAGAGGGAGGCCAGAAGATATTGTAGTGCTGTTAACCATCACTAGAGGAAGTGTTGAGATGCAAGGTGAGGCCATGCAGCATGCAGCTCTGCAGGTTGCCACCATCAGAGACAGTAGGAAACCTCAGCCTCTCCCCCAATTCAGGCCCCAGGGAGCTTGTGTCAATGCCAGAATATCAGGCCTGTCGGGCCTCTAGACCCTAACCCTAACCCTAAGTTGTACTTTTAGGCTTCTGTCTCCAGAAGCATGTCCCCAAAGCCCCACACAGTGGGGACACCAGAGAAGTACCAGAGGACTCCACCTGCCAGCCATGAGGAAACCGTGGCATTTGGAGCTCCGCAAAACCCTCTGTGCAAAAGAAATCTGAAAATGCTCCACACACTACCCTACATTTGGGGTCTCCTGGTTACAAACACAGACCATGGCATTCAGCTTGTCCAGTGGCCTCCACCCAACCCTGTGGAGCTCACATTAGCATGAGTACATTTTCTCTGCCCCTAGGGCTTAACCATATCCCCTAACTAATTTCAGTTTTAAGGCTTATGTCCCCAGAGGCATGGCTCTCAAGCAACAGAGAATGAGGACACCTGAGCCACATTGAAAGAGACCGCCTGCCAGCCAGAAGGAAACCGTGTCCTCTGGAGCTCTGCAAAACACTCAGAGCAGGAGAAATAGGCATGCGCCCCAGAGGACACCTGCATGTCCAGAATCTCCCTGGATACAAACCCAGAGCCTGGTATTCAGCCTGATCCATAGCCTACACTCACACCTGAGGGAGCTTACCTCAGTATCGGAGGATTGGGACAGCCATGCCTCGAGGCCCTACTCCTAAACATAGATTGGGATATCAGGCATCTGTCCCCAGGCATGTGTGACCCGAGCAACACATACTGGTGCTCCTGAAACATACCAGAGTCCCCAGGTGCCAACCTGTAGAAAACTGTGCAATTTGAAGATCCACGTAATGTTCAGACCAGGAGGAATCTGGAGGCATCGAGGCGGCCACAAGCATATCCAGTAGCCCCATTACACCAACCTGGAGTCTGGTGCTCAGAGAGACAAACACCGTCAACTCAGCCTCCCAGGAAGCCAGCCACAGCACCAACAGATCGGGCCTGCCACCCTTACGCCCTAGCCCTAAGCCCAGGGGGGATATCCAGGCATCGATCCTCAGGGGTCTGGCCCAAAGGATCACAAACTGTGGTCACCTATGTCATACCACAGGACTTCATTGAAAGCCAGAAGGATAAATGCATCATTTGGAGCAAAAATATCTCTTGGCGCTGGAGACAATTCAATTCTGACCGGGGGCCACTACCAAATTCAGTGGTCCAGTGGACACAAACTCGTTGCCTTGCACCCAGCTTGACCCACGTCCTCAACTCAGCTCACTGGGGAGCTCACCTACGCTCTGGCAGATGAGTCTTGCCTGGTCCCTAGTCTCTAACTCTAACCCTAGGATGGGTTTTCAGGTTTCTGTACCCAGAGACCTGGCACCAAGCCGTCCACACTGTGACACCTGAGCCGTACCTGAGGATTCAACCTGCCACTCAGTGAGCAAATGGTCACATTTGCACATCACATGGGATTGAGAGCGGGAGAATTCTTTTTGAAGTAATCATCTAATCCCTGTTTATGTATATGTTTCTTACAGTACTAAACACAAACCCTGAGCCTAATACTATCTGTAATGGTAGGCCTCAGATCAGACTTCTGTGATATTCTCCTCACATCAGCAGATAACACCTTCTGACCTTTGCCCCTGGGTCTTACCACTAACCCTAGCTCAGGACATGGGTGAACACCTGAGGAAGAACTCCCGGGAGACCATAGAGAAGTGATTATCAGACGCAAAAAGGAGTGCTCAACAACACTAGCCCTCAGGGAATTTTAAATGAAAACCATGGGATACTATTTGACCTCAGTCAAAATGGCTAAAATGAACAGGTCATGGAATAAGGAATGTTGTTCAGAATGTGTAGAAAGGGGAAACTTCTTCCAGGTCTGCTGAGAATGCAAGCTCATACAGCCTGGCTGTAAAATGGTACCAAGTTTCTTCAAGAAGGTAAAAAGAGAACTTTCGTAGGACAGCACAAAAACAGCAGATGTGGATTGGATATGGAGGAAGGGAAGCCCTTGTGCACTCGTGGTACGAATGCAACCTGTTGCAGCACCATGTAAAACAGTATGGATGTACCCGTAAATATTTTATAGAGAAGTACCTATGATCCATCAGTCAAACGACTGTTCTTTTCCAAAGGAATAGGAGAACAATAACTAAAAAGGATATATAGAACCCTGTTTCTAGAAATGCTTTTTATAATAACACAATAGTGAAGAAACCCAAATGTCTATTTGAATTCACAAATGTGATGAGATACACACACACACACACACACACACACACACACACACACACACACGACGGAATACTAGTCAGGCATTAAAGGTAGGAAATCCTGCAACTTACAACCTAATGGGTGGAGCTAGAGAGTGTTATCCTAAATGAAATCAGTCACTCAGAGAAAGACAATAATTTTGGCTGTCAGCCGTATGTACATTTGAAGGAAGGAAAAAATAAAGGAGAATAAAGAGAGCAGCCAAATACAGCTTTTTTCTTTTTTTCCAAAGGGTTTTCTTTCTTCCATTCCTTCTTTGACAGAGAAAATAGAGGAAGAGCACATGTAGACAGAATGGCAGGCAAAGGGAAAGGGAGAAGCAGGCTGTCTGATGAGCAGGGAGCCTGATGAGGGGCTTGATCCCAGGATCTTGGCTTCATGACCTCAGCCAAAGGCAGATGCTTCACTGACAGAGCCACACAGGCACCCCACAGACTCTTAACAATAGAGTACAGACTGATGGTGAACTAAGGGAAGGCGGATGGGGGAATGGGTGAAATAGGTTAAGGGGATTAAGACTGTGCTTTTCACGAGGAGCACGAAGTAAGATTTTAAGTTACTGAATCACTCTATTGTACATCTGCAACAAATATATCACTGTAAAGTTGAATAAAAGCCAACAAAACCTCAAAGAAGATAGACTTCTCTCATAACCTCTTTGAAAAAGCTTTTGCTCTTCAATGTTCATAAGCCCTACTTGGGAATACTTTCTCATCAAGATTTATGCACTCTATGCTTCCAATTCAATGATCACTGTATGCTTCTACTGCTATGGTTCATTCTAGACCACAGGAGCCATCAACCCTTTGTGTGCTGGCTCAGCACCTAGGCATTCAACCGTGTCAGTAGAGACAAATGCCGTCTCACAGTCCAGAAAGGTGTTATTGTTTCTGTTTTAGTGTGAGATAGTCACAAAGCGTGGAAGAGGTTTCAGAGCAGGATTGTTCTCTGTCCTGGATCTCGATTTCAGTGACCGCTCCCTGGCTACCTCTGGCTGACAGGTTCCCTGTGGATGGGTTTGTCCAATCACATCCAAGGAAGATGCAATGGTGAGTGGGCCCAGTGCTAGACAGGAAGGGGGGAAGTACAGGCAAGGATATGAGCCTTCACTCGATGTAGGAACTACCAAGGGAATGGGTATGGAATGTAAAGCAACAATAATCTACTGAGTTCGCAAAGGAACACTGGAGGCCCAAGGCACAGAATCTAGAGATGTGGGTCTTGGAGTCTGCTTGAGCTACCTCTTGGAGGGAAGAGGCTGAAGGAACAAGAAAGAGGCACTCATCTGTCTACATAGTTGACACAGAACCTGGGCTCAGGATGGGCTGGCTCAGGTCCCTCAACCTTCAGTGGGACAGCTGGCTCCAGGGCTCAGGGACATGCTGAAGGAGATAGGAGAGAAGGTTACCCCCTGCCCAGGTCACCTTCTCTTGGAACAGACAGTCCAGCAAGATGGGTGGCAACCAAATGGAGGATTTGAAAGACATGTCATGGGTGATCTAAGGGATGGATATTTAGAAAACAATGTTGGTTTTAAAGGTGAGGTCTGTAAACTCATGATGGGGAGAGCTTCCTTCCGGAGGACTGAGGGGAGTCCAGGCCAGGCTGAAAAGGGAGACATGGCTCTCCTGATTGGGGACCTGCAGTCCCTTTCCAGGACAGGGCATCATCCTCACCTCACGGTAATCTGGGAAAGTATTCCATCAGGGGACTGACAGAGTTGCCTGTCAAGAAGGCTACCCTGATATCATGTTGCACAGGGCCCCAGGGAAGAGGTGGATGGAGGACAATAGCTTAGGGGTCATGGGGAGAGCAGAGCCTAGTGGCCATGAAGATGAGGAAAATTAAGAGATGGCAGCATGGGAGGTGTCTCGAAAGTACCATGGGCACTAGCCTGCAGGTAGAGCAACTGTGTGCCTTTTGAGCCAGGCATGGCTAACTTCACCCGACTCCAGACTACTCCTCTCCACAACCTTAGGAAGTGTGCACCACCACTGCCATCCTCTACACATGCTGCTAGGAATCACAGTTACAGACCCAGTTCCACTTGTATGGAGAGGAAGGAGTGCCCCCAGTCCCCGCACACTGCCTCTCTGGTGTCGATCCAGTGCAACCCTGGTGCTTGGGCAGAGACTGCTGTCTACCTGTCTGCACACAACTCAAACAGACAGGAAGGCATCAGAATCCCAGACGATATGATTAGACAGGTCCACAGGGTCACTATCCCACCCAACACCAACACCCTGTGTGTCACGCCAGAAATCAGCTAGTTTCATGAAGGGTGTCAAGCAACAATCCTTTTACTTCCAAGAGAAAGTTTGGTTCTGATTCCCCAATTTACCATACATTCTGGTTGCTGACCTAGGGACATGCCATGAACCTGTCATGAACATGCCATTAACGCACATTACCCCTTTTTTTTAGGCAAGGGTACACTGTACCTCCTAGAAAATATTTACAATGGAGTACATGTCCTTAAGGGCTACAGTGTGAATAGTGGTACACAGCCTGCATGGCAGTAGTCAGTAATACTAGCTGGGATTGAATAACGAATCCCACCACAGCCTCACAAAACTTTCCTCTGGGGGCACCTATGTGGCTCAGTTGGTTGAGCGACTGCCTTCAGCTCAGGTCATGATCCCAGAGACCTGGGATCGAGTCCCACATCGGGCTCCCTACTCGGCGGGAAGCCTGCTTCTCCCTCTGCTTGTGTTCCCTCTCTGTATTTCTCTCTGTCAAATAAATAAATAAAACCCTTTAAAAAAATTCCTCTGTCCCCAATGAACACGTGGTTTTCCCTCAGAGGGGAAAAAAAAAACAGGAAAATAACCAATAAACAAAATCCTTCCCTTGCCCTCTGTTTGAAATATTGTGCAACTGCAATGGTATAAAAGTAGAAATCAGTCACAAGAAGAAATTGATCAGGTGTAGATTTAACAACATACTACTAAACAACCCATGGACAAAGAACAATTCAAAAAAAATTAAAATTACGTTCAGACTGATGAAAAAGAGAATTTCCAAAGCTGAATGGGATGCAGCATTAGCAGATCTAAGGGGGGATTTCAAAGAAATTCGTGTTTTCACCATTCCACTTGAAAAGCTCTACAATAACCAACCGAATTTTACATGACAAAGAAGTCAGAAGAAGAAAAATCCGTATAATTGTAGAAATGAGGAAATATAAAAAGGAATGTAGAAATAAACCCACTGGAGACTAAAAAGACAAAAGATCAATGAATATAGAGATGCCTTTTGTGGGAAGATAAATAAAACAGACAAACTTTTAGCTAGACATCCCAAGAAAGAGAGAGGTCTCAAATAGATTGAGAAAAAAGATAACTGATTCCTGCCCCACATCAAGATCCTAGATGATAACACAGACAGCAATCTCGTCAATCTTGGACACTCCCATTTCTTGCAAGACATGTTGCTAAAGGACAGGGAAACACAAGCAAAAATGTACTAGTGGGACTTCATCAAGAAGAAAAAAAAAAACCTCTGAACAACAAAGGAATCCATTGACAAAACTCAAAAGCAACCTATGAAGTGGGAGAAGTCAGTTGCCAGTGGCATTCCAGATAAATGTCTGGTAACAAAGATCTACAAAGAACTTCTCAAACTCAACACACAAAGAACAAAGAATCCACTCAAGGAATGGGCAGAAGATAAGAAGACATATTTCTTCAGAGAAGATATCCAAATGGCTAAGAGCCCCTGAAAGAAATGCTTCACATCACTCGCCATCTGGGAATTCAAAGCCACAAAGAGATAACACCTTCCAGTAGTAGAATGGCTACAATTAATAAGACAGAATGCAAGTGTTGGCGAGGATACGGAGAAACGGGAACCCTCTTACACTGTTGGTGGGTATGCAAGCTGGTGCCGTCACTCTGGAAAACAGCATGGAGGTCCCACAAAGAGTAAAAATAGAGCTACCCTATGAACCAGGAATTGCACTCCTGGCTGTTACCCCCAAGATAGAGATGAAGCGAAAAGAAGGGACACACACACCCCAAATGTTCCCTGCAGCAATGTCCACAAGAGCCAAACTGTGGAAGGAGCTTAGATGTCCTACAACAGAGTAATGGATACAGAAGATGTCCTACATACATACATATACCTAAGAAGAGCACTCTTTTGTCAGAAGGGATGGATGTCCACCATTTGCATCCACATGGATGGAAAGGAAGGGCATTCTGCTAAACGAAATCAGTCAAGAAGAGAAGGACAATTATCCTATGGATTCACTCCTATGTGGAACACAAGGAATGATGGGGAGGACCAGAGGGGTAGGGAGGGAGGAACTGTATGGGAAGAAATCAGTGAGGGAGATAAACCATGAGAGACATTTAATCAACAAATTGGAGGAGAAGTAGGTTGAGGGGTGGGCTAACTGGGTGATGGGTATTAAGGACGGGACATGTGGTGACGAGCCCTGGGTCTTTTCAGCAGCTAATGAAACATTGATCATTGCTTCCAAAACTATACCGTGAACTTAATTCCAAGATGTGAAAATTGTAAAAGAAAGAGAAATATGAGCCATTACAATGAATACCACAAATGCAAAGGGGTCTAAAAGATTACTATGAGCAAGTAGAGGCCAACACCTTGGACAACCTAGGAGGAATGCATAAGTTCCAAACAACAACCTAGATAGACTGAACAAAGAAGGAAAAAGGTCTAAACAGACTGATCACTAGTAAAAAGATTGATTCGATCATCAAATCCTCCCAAGAAATAAATGCCCAAGACCAGACGGTTTCACTGGGGAGTTCAACGGAACAGGAGAAGAAAATTTAATACCAACCCTTGTCAAACTGTTGAAAAAGTGGTAGAGAAGAGCATAGGTCCAAACTCATTTTACAAGATGCCATTACACAACTACCAAAAAGAGGCAAGGACACTGCAGGGAAAGGAAAGGCAAATATCTCTTATGAAGCGAGATGCAAACATCCTCAACCAACTTTTGGACAAATAAATTCAAGAATACATGAGAATCACACTACACAATCCAGTGGAATTTATTCCACTGCTTTCTCTACCTCACAAAGGGCACTGCACCCTGGTAGCGCTGAGAGGCTGCGCTTTACTTAGAAAAATAGTTTCTGATATGCAAAAGGGGTTCACAGAAGAAAACATGAACCCCCACAAATGTTTTTTCTTTAATTTATTTATTCGACAGAGAGATCACAAGTAGGTAGAGAGGCAGGCAAAGAGAGTGGAGGAAACAGGCTCCCTGCTAAGGGGAGAGCTGGATGAAGGTCTCGATCCCAGGACCCCGGGACCATGACCTGAGCCAAAGGCAGAGGCCTTAACCCGTTGAGCCACCCAGGAGCCCCCTAAAAGTTTTCTTCTTACTCTCTCAGAAGATTTTTTCCCCAGTGTTTCATTAAACAGGGAAGAAAAACACACAGACAGCCCCTTTCCCTAGCAGGTACAATGCCTGTGGTGACATAAAGAAAAGTAGGGAATAAAAGAGTAACAGAAGTTCTGATGACCTGTCATTTCTATAATAAAAGGTTTGAAACTTCCCACACACGCAAAGAAAGAAGCACCAACAAAACTTTTGGCTTGGCAACGTGAAAAAGTTCTGAATTGGAGTGACAGGGAGAAACGATGACGTTGTGTGTGTTGGGTGAGGCTGGTGGCACCGAAGAAGGTGCTCCAACAGCTCTCTACCTGTGCCTCACCTGTGCTCAGCCAGGAAACTCCTTGCACCCCACCTGTCACAACTGTCATATGGGAGGCCCACAGCCACCCTGGAGCCCACCGTGCCCACCACAACTTGCCAAAGGCACTCAGTTCTACTCTGGGACCCCTGTCAGCTTGACCCAGGCCTGAAACTCCACTGTCTTCTCTAAATCCCCAGGATTATGTGTTCTCCCTCCAAAATCACACTGGCCCACGTCTTCCATGAGAAAGGTGTAAGACTACACACCTCATGAATCGTTATAACCTACTTTCCCGATCTGTCTTATTTTCTCCACTTGCCTTCCCACCTGTATGCACTGTAAGTAACCTATCAATGGAAAATGAATGTGCTATGAAATCTGAATCTTTCATTGTAGCCTCCTGAGGTTTCCA
>PITA01019419.1:17377-37679 GCA_004023965.1 Spilogale gracilis | reverse complement strand
GAATGGTCTAGTTTCATTCTTCTATATGTAGCTGTCCAGTTTTCCCAGCACCATTTATTGAAGAGACTGTCCTTTTCCCACTGGATATTTTTTCCTGCTTTGTCAAAGATGATTTGACCATAGATTTGTGGGTCCATATGTGGGCTCTCCACCCTGTTCCATTGGTCTGTTTCTCTGTTTTTATGCCAGTACCATGCTGAGAAGTACAGTTGTTTTAAGGTGTTCTATTTAGGAGTGCTCAGGCAAGCTCAGTTCATGAGAGATTTCCCCTTTTTCCTCCTACTCTGCTTTTTCAGGACTCTGCACTGATCCAAGAGAAGACTCTAAAGAAATCAGAGCAGCTCAGGTAGTTCTAAAAGCCATGGCACAGGTAAGTTGAAATTTCCTCTATCCTTGAAATAATCTCTCTTCCTTTCAAATCATAAGAACATTTGTATTCTTTATCCTGAAAGTTCCCTGCCTCACTGAGCCCCATTCTTGCTGCCAGTTCCTCCATTCCAGAGATGAGTGATGATGCTCCACTTCCCTGAGTGGCTCACTCCTCTCCAAGAGTGTAGACATAGGAACACAGTGCTCTTTCCAGTGGAGCAGAAATATATTCTCCTAAGAAAAATATGAGAGCCCCCACCTTAATCAGAACCCTGGTTGAGTGGGACCAGAGATGAGATAACTTTGATATTTTCCATTAATCTAGGTAGTTTCTTTTCTTCTATTTTTAAATATTACCCCCTCTCTAAAAATCATAAAACATTTCATGCTACCAAAGAATATATACAAAAACATATCGGGGCGCCTGGGTGGCTCAGTTTCTCCCTCTCTCACTCCCCCTGCTTGTGTTCCCTTTCTGTTTCTCTCTGTCAAATAAATAAAATCTTTTAAAAAAATCTATGATACCTATATATGGTGTAAAAAATAATAAGGTATCAGTATACTCATTACCCAGATTAATACACCATCTGAGCAGCCTGCTTTCCCTTCCCAGATCATATCTCTTCCCACATCGCATTACAGTTCCCACCAGTGTTAATGACTGTTTTCAACTTGGTATCAATCAATCCTTTGATATTTGTAATAGTTTTACCATATATGAATGCATACTAAGCAATATACTATTGAGTTTTCTGTTTTTAATTTTTTTAAAAGATTTTATTTATTTATTTGGCAAAGAGAGAGCACAAGTAGGCAGAGTGGTAGACAGAGGGAGAGGAAGAGAGCGTTATGCAGGGCTCAATCCCAGAACCCTGGGATTATGACCTGAGCTGAAGGCAGACATTTAACCGACTGAGCCATCCAGGCACCCATTTTTAAATTTTTCTACAGTTTACATATTACACCAAGTGCTTCATGTAATACATGCCTTCCTTAATACCCATCACTGGTCCAATCCATCCCCCCACATCCCCCTCCCCTCTAAAACCCTCAGTTTGATTCTTGGAGTCCACAGTCTCTCATAGTTCATCGCGCCCTCTGATTTCCCCTCCTCCATTTTTCCCTTCCTTCTAATGTCCTCCATGCTATTCCTTATGTTCCACAAGTAAGTGAAACCATATAATTGACTTTTCTCTGCTTGGCTTATTTCACTCCAGTGAAATATATCTCCTCAGTCCCATCCATGCTGATGCAAAAGTTAGGTGTATTCATCCTTTCTGATGGCTGAGTAATGGACCACCTCTTTTATCCATTGGTCTGATGAAGGGCATCTTGGCTCTTTCCACAGTTTGACTAATGTAACATAATAAAAAATAATAATTTTTTAAAAAGAAAATGCAAAAAAAATTCTAGAACATTACAGTAAGCAAACCTACAAAATAATCACTTAACAAATAGTTGTAGGGGCGCCTGGGTGGCTCAGTTGGTTGAGCAACTGCCTTCAGCTCGGGTCATGATCCTGGAGACCCGGGATTGAGCCCCTCATCAGGCTTTCTGCTTGGTGGGGGGCCTGCTTCTCCCTCTCTCAGTCCCTCTGCTTGTGTTCCCTCTCTAGCTGTGTTTCTTTCTGTCAGGTAAATAAATAAAATCTTTTAAAAAAATAGCTGTAAATCCTTACTGGTATATTCTTAACCTGAATAAACAGAAACCTATTTTTTTCATTAAAAATTTTGTACAGTTATCATACTTTATATATTTTTTAAAGATTTTATTTATTTATTGGACACAGAGAGCAATCACAGGTGGGCAGAGAGGCGGGCAGAGAGAGAGGGGGGAAGCAGGCTCCCCGCTGAGCAGAGAGCTGGATGTGGGATTCGATCCCAGGACCCTGAGATCATGACCTGAGCTGAAGGCAGAGGCTTAACCCTCTGAGCCACCCAGGTGCCCCTATCATACTTTATATTTTTATAAGATTTTTTCATTCAACACAATGTGTTTTCAAATCCTTCATGTTAAATTGTGTACCACTAGATGAGCAGTTTCAAAACATGGTCCAGGAAGACTTTGACCTCCTTTTAGGAGGTAATACTAACATGTTATTTACCTTTTTCAGTCACATTCTCCAGTGTATGTGGAGTTTTTGAGAGGCTATATGATATGTGAAAATCCAGCTTTTTTAATCAGCCAGTCACTAAAGACATTGCAAAAATACAAAGCAAAGCTATTAAATTTCTTGACAATAGTTATTTTTCTTATTTTTTTTTTTAGATTTTATTTATTTATTTGACAGACTAAAACATAGCTACAGAGGGAACACAAGCAGGGTGAGTCAGAGAGGGAGAAACAGGCTTCCTGCTGAGCAGGAAGCCCGAGGTGGGGATCCCGGGATTCGGGGATCATGACCTGAGTCGAAGGCAGCTGCTTAACAACTAAGCCACGCAGGCACCCTGACAATAGGGGTACATGTAACAGGCTTATTACTGGTTAAATAAATTAATAAATAAGTATTTCTGAATTTCTCATTTTTAATTTCTAATGTGGTAACTATTGATAGATTTACCCAGCATTAACAGTTCTTTGAGGTCCTCAATAAATGTTTTTAACAGCTTTATTTATTATATATATAATTTACATTTGATGAAATTCACCCACGTAAGTGTAAAGTTCTATGGTTTTTAGTATATTTATAGAGTTACACAACCGTCGGCACAGTCCATTTTAGAACATTTTCTTTTTTTTTTTAAAAGATTTTATTTATTTATATGACAGAGAGAAGCAGGCTTCAGCAGGCTTCCTGCCGAGCAGGAAGCCCGATGTGGGGATCGATCCCGGGTCTCCAGGATCATGACCTGAGCCGAAAGCAGTCGCTTCACCAACTGAGCCACCCAGGCGCCCCTAGAACATTTTCATTACTCCAAAAGTAAATCCCATTTGCATTAGCAGTCTCTCTCAGTCTCCCCTCTTATCCCCTGGCAACCATTAATTTACTTTCTCTATGGTTTTGCTTATTCTGGATATTTCGTATGAATAGATCTTACAGTATTTGCTCTTTTGTGTGTGGCTTTTTTCATGTAGTATATTTTCAAGTTTTATCCGTATTGTAGCATTTATCAGTAGTTCATTAGTTGTTATACCAAATAATATTTCATGGATATGTATATTCCACATTCTATTCTTCAGTTCCTCAGTTTTGGGGTGTTTGGGTTATTTCTGCTTTTAGGCTATCAGTGTTCACTATTGATCGAATCCCACATCCACACAATAGTGAACACTGGTGTATACCAGGGTGTGGGGGAGGACATACATTCCCATTTCTCTATATCTATGTAATTCTGCACTTAATATTTGGAGAAACTGTAATGTTTTCCAAAGTACCTACCCCATTTTACATCTTCCTGCCAACAATGTAAGAGGGTTCTGGTTTCTCTACATCCTCACCAACATGTGTTATTTTGGGTTTTTTTGGTAATAGTCATCCTAAAGGATATACAGTGACCTCCTCTTTGGGTTTGATTTGCATTTTCCTAATGATTAGTGGTATTGAACATATTTTCATGTGCTTGTTGGCCATTTGTAGATCTTCTTTGAAGAAATCACTACTCAAGGGCACCTCGGTGGCTCAGTCGGTTGGGCTTCAGCTTTTTTTTTTTTTTAAGATTTTATTTATTTATTTGACAGAGAAACACAGCGAGAGAGGGAACACAAGCAGAGGGACTGAGAGACGGAGAAGCAGGCTTCCCACCAAGCGGGGAGCCCGATGTGGGACTCAATCCCAGATCTCCGGGATCATGACCTGAGCCGAAAGCAGTCGCTCCACCAACTGAGCCACTCAGGTGCCCCGGGCTTCAGCCTTTAGCTCCAGTCATAATCCCAGGATCCTGGGATCAAGTCCTACATCAGGCTCCCTACTCTGAAGGGAGCCTGCTTCTCTCTCTCCCTCTGCCTCTCTCTGTCATGAATAAATGAAATCTTTTTAAAAAGAGAGAGAGGGGCGCCTGGGTGGCTCAGTTGGTTGAACGACTGCCTTCGGCTCAGGTCATGATCCTGGGATCAAGTCCCACATCGGGCTCCCTGCTCGGCAGGAAGCCTGCTTCTCCCACTCTCACTCCCCCTGCTTGTGTTCCCTCTCTGGCTGTGTTTCTCTCTGTCAAATAAATAAAAAAATATTTTTAAAAAAAAGAGAGAGAAATCACTACTCAAATTCTTTGTTTAGTTTTTAATTGTTTTGTCTTTTTGTTGTTGAATTGTAAGAGTTTTTTATATATTCTGGACACAGGTCCCTTATCAAATACAAGATTTGCAAGTATTTTCTCCCAGTTTTGTGATTTGAATTTTTCCTTCCTTCCTTCCTCCCTCCCTTCCTACCTCCCTCTGTCACCTACCTACCTACTTCTTTCTTCCTTTCCTTTCCCTTTTCCTTCTCCTTCTCCTTTTCCCCTTCCTTCCTTCCTTCCTTCCTTCCTTCCTTCCTTCCTTCCTTCCTTCCTTCCTTCAATAGAGGGAGAAAGGTGGGTCAGGGCAGAGGGAGGGTATCATAAGCAGGCTCCTCCACCCAGCATGGATCCTGAAGTGGGGCTTGATCTCACAACCCTGAGGTCTTGACCTGAGCTAAAATCAAGAATCAGATGCTTAACCAACTGAGCCACCCAGACATCCTGTGATTTTTACTTTCTTGATGGAATCATTTGTAGCACAAACATTTTTAGTTTTGATTAAGTTTATTTTAACTATTTGTCCTTTTGTTACCATGTTTGATGTCATATTTAAGAAACCACTGCCTGACCAAGGTCATGAAGTTATACTACTGTGTTTTCTTTTAAGAGTTGTAGTATTAGCTCTACAACCTTACATTTAGTTCTACAATCTGTTTTGAGTTAATTTTTATATATGGTATGAGGTGGGGGTCCAACTTCATTCTTTGCACATGAATATTGTCTGCCCCTGCACTATTTGTTAAAAAGACTGATCTTTCCCTATTAAATTGTCTTAGTTGACTTAATTTAGCATGTGGTCATCATTAGGGAACTAGGCAGAAGTTATAGGTTGGCAAGAGAAATGATTATTAGTAGTAATAGTGGTATCATTAAAGATAACCCTTTTTCCCCTACCTGGAGCGCAGAAGGTTCCTTGTTAACTTTTTTCCAACAAGGTTTTCTGTGGAGCCCACCATTTCACCGAGGGAGTAGCTCTTCTAGGATCCCAGCTTTAAACTGAGGGTCATGGGCACTCACCCCATTTGGTATGTGTCCTAGACCCCCTACTAAGGTTAATCCCCAAACTGTTTGACTTCAGGGTAGCCTCTGCTAACATATTTGCTTATCTCTCTGTGTTCAGTTGCATGTGTGTGTGGTATATCTTGTTTTTCTCATTGTTGTCACCTCTGGGATTTAATTTTCCATATCTTCTTATCACCCATTAAATGGGTGTTATAATTTTTCCAAAGCTTAGATGTTTGCAGTAGAAACCTCCCCACCCTTGCTGTGTAAACATGGTCAGAGCTGGAGTGGCTGGTCTTAGTTTCAGTGTGTGGTGACATCTTTTTTGTGAGGCCTTCAGGATAGGGACTGTGATTGAGAACATCAGTTACAGAAAGTTCTTTGGTCTTGCAAGGGAATTTATGAGAGACAACCATAAAATGGTCCATTTTGAGGTTGAACAATATGTTTTTCTTGTGGGCCACATGTATGTGACTGAGGTACAGCCTCCATCACCTTTCTTATTTCAGGAACAAGGAAAAGTGGACAGTGAAGAATGATAGATAATTAACAGGTATAATAAATATAAAAGATTTTGTAAATCTTCTTTAAGTTACATGCTCCCAAATAATGGGATGATTACATCTTACAGGACATAAGGTGCATTGTTATACAGCAAATAAAAATTCCTGGGTTGGGGCGCCTGGGTGGCTCAGTCGTTGAGCATCTGTCTTTGGCTCAGGTCATGATCTCAGGGTCCTGGGATCAAGCCCCGCATCGGACTTCTTGCTCGGCAGGAAGCCTGCTTCTCCCTCTCTCACTCCTCCTGCTTGTGTTTCCTCTCTAGCCATGCTTCTCTCTGTCAAAAAATAAATAAAAACTTCTTTAAAAAAAAATCCCTGTGTTTGCCATCCTAAAAAATATGCTTATGCTATCTAACAGACTGCTTCTCAGTGGAGACACTGTGAGGATTCTCAGTAGTACAGTTCTTTATTGCATGGGACTGTCCTGGGTACATGGTCCAGATAAACCAGGATACTTAACATTCCTGATGCAGGGCACTTCAGGTCAGCAGCACAGTGCCCCCAATCCCAGCCAACCTCCCCAACATTGTAGCAACTAGACCATCTCCTGCATGATCCCAAATGCCTGAAGGGGAAGAGAAAATCCAGATTGAGATCCTCAAGTTAATTATGAACCTGAGTCTTCAGGATAGTTTAAAAACTTTAAGTCCTATATTTTAAGATAGAGATTTAGAAGATATTTTGGATTTTATCGTTTTCATTATCTACATGGAGAAATGGTAAAGGACTCACTTTAATATTTGCAAGGCCCTGTTTGCTGTATATTTTATATATGCTATTTTGTTTATTTGTAAGATCCCACATAGCTAGATTTTGCTCATTTCCAGACCCTCATAGGAAATAGAAGAGTCCTGTTATATGAAAGAGGTTTTAGCTCTAGCTATAGGAATATTAAAAAAGGGGATGCCTGGATGGCTCAGTCAGTTCAACGTCTGCCTTCACCTGGGGTCCTGATCCCAGGATCCTTGGATTAAATCCCATGTTAGGCTCCTTGCTCAGCTAGGAGTCTGCTTCTCCCTCTGCCTGCTGCTTTCCCTGCTTGTGCTCGCTCGCTCTCTCTGACAAATAAATAAAATATTTTTGTTTTTTAAAAAAGAATATTCGGGGTGCCTGGGTGGCTCAGTTGGTTGAGCGACTGCCTTCAGCTCAGGTCATGATCCCGGAGACCCGGGATCAAGTCCCGCATCGGGCTCTCTGCTCAGAAGGAAGCCTGCTTCTCCCTCTCTCACTCCCCCTGCTTGTGTTCCCTCTCTGGCTGTGTTTCTGTCTGTCAAATAAATAAAATCTTTAAAAAAAAAAAAGGAATATTCAAGGGTGCCTGGGTGGCACAGTGGGTTAAAGCCTCTGCCTTCAACTCAGGTCATGATCTCAGGGTCCTGGGATTGAGGCCTGCATCGGACTCTCTGCTCAGCAGGGAGCCTGCTTCCACCTCTCTCTTTGCCTGCCTGTCTGTCTACTTGTGATCTCTCTCTCTGTTAAATAAATAAATAAAATCTTTGGGGAAAAAAAATGGGAAGAAGTAAAACAAGATTTGCAAAGTCATGTTAATTGTTGAAGCAGAGCCATGGATTCGGGGGGGGGGGGGGGGTCATTATCCTACTCTGTATACTTTTGTGAAATATTTTGAAATTTTTCGTAATAAATGAAAAAAATAAAAGTAATGCATGGGTTTATTATTTCAGGGATTGGTAACATTCAGGGATGTGGCCATAGAGTTCTCTCAGGAAGAATGGAAGTGCCTGGAACCTGCCCAGAGAGACTTGTACAGGGATGTGACTCTGGAGAACTTCAGTAACTTGGTCTCACTAGGTAAGGTTGTTGTATAATGCAGGGCCAGACAGGAAACAAGGCGCCCAGGGACTGCAACAGTGGGTTGTTACCACCTCTGGGAGAAAACTGCCACAGGACAATGGTGAGAGCTGGAATCATGGAGAAGGGCCCAGCCCAGCAGTCACTTCCAGAACTCTCCTGTCGGAGGAGGGAGGGAGAAAGAAATATTCTGAACTCTCTCATCCTGCCCACTGGCCTCCTGCTGATGCTTTCTTTATGCCAAACCCAGTGAGAAACCATAGGGCCAGGATAATATAGCCCTTACAGGTAAGTTGTCTGGGCACAGAGCAGGACCAAGAACAGGGAGGAATGGGTCGAAGGGGGGAGGAGAGGTCAAATGGAGAATGACCACTACAATTAACTATTCTAAATAATTCAGGACTAGCCTTCTGGAATTTCTGGTACCTTCATGGTGAATTTCTACAGAGACTCACAGGTTTCGGGCTAAATTTCTACTCTCCGTTCCCAAGGGAATTGTTTGTGTTTTATGGAAGTGAAAATGGGTAGCTCCATGAGCACCTCTGTCTTCCTATCCTTTCGACAAACTTTACTCCTTCCTTCATTCCTTCCTTCATAAATGTCTTTCTTCCTTTGTGACCAAGGGACTGGGTTTGCATTTTGGAACAGGACAATCATGCTCCATTTCCTTTCCTGTAAACAGGACTTTCCATTTCTAAGCCCGATGTCATTTCCTTATTGGAGCAAGGGAAAGAACCCTGGATGATTACAAATGATATGACAGGACCATGGTGTTCAGGTGAGCAAGGGGTGTGATCCAGTGGGGGAGGTCAGTGGGAATAATAGCCAGTGGGTGAGTCAACTGACAGCAGTAGTTTGAGTTATTATTGAGAAGCTTCCCTCCAAGCTATACAGAAAATTGTGGCACAGTGGCTTGAGACATGAAGACACGAAGAGCAAACATCTTGTCAGCATCCAGTCTCAAGGGAACCTTGCCCTTACCCACTTAATCCCTCTCTTCTTTCTTCTTACTTTGTTTCCTCCCATTTCAAGAAGGGGCATGTTCCCTTCTTTCTCAGCTGCTGCCTTTTTACCTGTACTTTGGATCCTTTTTCCTGCAAGTACCTTTATCCCTTTAAAAAATATTAATTTTCTTAAAACAGCTCACTTTTACCCAATTCAGCAATTCATTATTCTCTAAATGTTTGAGAAAGAAGGTCCTGTAGTGACTATGGACACTGACTTGGGAACCATTTTGAGTTGAAATCTTGGCTCTGCCAGTTACTAGATCTGTGTGTGCGTAAATTGCTTAGATTCTCTGTGTTTGTTTTCTCCTCTGCAAATGAGTTAAAACCAGACCCTTCCTCTTGTGGTTATTATTGTGAGTGTTATAAGAATTAATAATGTGTGGGGCGCCTGGGTGGCTTAGTTGGTTGGGCGACTGCCTTCGGCTCAGGTCATGATCCCAGAGACCCGGGATCGAGTCCCACATCGGGCTCCCTGCTCGGCAGGAGGCCTGCTTCTCCCTCTCTCACTCCCCCTGCTTGTGTTCCCTCTCTAGCTGTGTTTCTCTCTGTCAAATAAATAAAATATTTTTTTTAAAGTCATATTAAAGACTCATCCATTACAAAGCAATAGGAAGTACAACTTCAAAATCTCTCGAGGGTAGAAAGAGTGATAATCAAATGTGAGCAAAACAGGAATAGCTAGAAATAAGAGAAGGAACAGAACATTAAAAATAAAATGGTAGCGGGGTGCCTGGGTGGCTCAGTTGGTTAAGCGACTGCCTTCAGCTCAGGTCATGATCCTGGAGCCCCAGGATTGAGTCCCACATCAGGCTCCCTGCTTGGCAGGGGGCCTGCTTCTCCCTCTGTCACTCCCCTTGCTTGTGTTCCCTCTCTGGCTGTGTTTCTCTCTGTCAAATAAATAAAATATTAAATAAAATGGTAGGAATAAGAACAGACATCAATCACTACAATAATAAGAATATGTTGAATCTCCTTATTAAAGTGAAAAAATCTAAGGTGGGGGGTGAAAATTAAAAAAAAATAAAGTGAAAGAATCTTGGATTGATTCAAAGAGGAATCTCTAATAGAATCTTGATTACATGGACACACTAACAGTGGCAACAATTTTTTTAAAAAGGATAAGCAAAGATATGTCATAATTTTTAAGGCAATAAAAAGAGGGCATTTGATGGAATATTAGAAAAAATGGAATTCAAGGTTAAAAGCACTAAGTGACGTAATAAAGGATGGACTGTACTGATAAAAGTACAATTTGCAATGAAGATCTATATTTCATCTCTACAAAATGTAAAATGCAATATTACTTATAATACCCGACACCTCTCAGAATTTTATAGCACCAGTGCAGAGAAAGTTAAAAGAACATGCAGATTCTGAATAATATAATCAAAAGGGTTAGAGATAAACAGAGTGGCAAGTGTCCTACCCAAGGAATACTAGCTTTATTTATTTTATTTATTTTTATTTTTTAAAAGATTTTATTTATTTGACAGAGGGAAACACAGCCAGAGAAGGAACACAAGCAGGGGAAGTGAGAGAGGGAGAAGCAGGCTTCCCGCGGAGCAGGGAGCCCAATGTGGGACTCGATCCCGGGTCTCCAGGATCATGACCTGAGCCGAAGGCAGTTGCTTAACCAACTGAGCCACCCAGGTGCCCCGGAATACTAGTTTTAAATATAAGTGGAGAACATTTTGTAAAACTGGAACAACTTGACTTAGTGACGACACTGGAAAAGACAGTGCTGTGATTTGTTCTTTGGGCTGAGAAAATTCCTGCTAACACAGAATTCCATTCTTATTTAAAATATCCTACAAGAGGGGCACCTGAGTGGCTCAGTTGGTTAAGTGTCTGCCTTTGGCTCTGGTCATGGTTCCAGGGTGCTGGAGTCCAGCCCCACATTGGGCTCCCTGCTCAGCGGGCAGTCTGCTTCTCCCTCTCCCTCTGCCCCCCCTCCTGCGCGCGCTCTCTCTCTCTCTCTCTCTCTCTCTCTCTCAAATGAATAAACAAAATCTTAAAATTTATCCTACAACAAAGAAGGTAGAATAAAGACATTTTCATGTGGTCAAAACCAGAATTTGTTGAACAGACCTACACAAAAGAGAATTTTAAGGGTGTTCTTTAGATAGAGAAAAAAATAATCCCAGATGAAAGTAAATAATAATAAAAATAACAGAGAAGTTTGGGGGTATTCAAAGATTAAGTATTCAGTATTAAGTATTCAAAGATTCCAATATTGTCCAGCCCGTGCCAATTAATAACACTTGATAACCTTTACTTAGTGGTCACTACTGCCTGCCACTGTTCTGGGCAATTTCACATTATTAATTCTTTTTTTTTTTTTTAAGATTTTAATATGACTTTTAAAAATGTGCTAAGCCTGTGTTTTTCTCCCTATATCAAGAGTTAAATATAATTTTTTTTTTAGTAAAGTTTTTTTTTGAAGATTTTGTTTATTTATTTGACAGAGAGACAGTGAGAGAGGCAACACAAGCAGAGGGAGTGGGAGAGGGAGAAGCAGGCTTCCTGCTGAGCAGGGAGCCTGATGCAGGGCTTGATCCTAGGACCCTGGGATCATGACCTGAGCTGAAGGCAGATGTTTAATGACTGAGTCACCCAAACGCCCCTGTTCTTAGTAAAGTTTTTAACATTTTGATTTTTAATAAATTTTAGGCTTTAGAAAACTAGCAAAATTATTAGAGAATTCCCATATGCCCTTCCCTCAGCTTCCACTAATGTTAACGTTTTGCATAACCATAGTATAGTTATCAAAACTAGAAAATTATTAGTACAATAGTATTAACTAACCTATAGATTTTATTAGAATTTTATCACATTCTCCCCCAGTGCCTTCTTCTCTCCTAAGATCCAGTCCCAGATCCCATGTTACATTTAGTTGTTGTGTCTGCTTCACATCCTGTCATCTGTGATAATTCTTCAATCTTTCATGACCTTGATACTTTTGATGAGTATTATTTTGGAGAATACTTAAATGTTAATATGGCTTAATAGTGGTGTATGGGGCACCTGGGTGGCTCAGTTGATTAAGCAACTGCCTTCCGCTCGGGTCATGATCCTGGAGTCCCCGGATGGAACCCCGCATCAGGCTCCCTGCTCCATGGGGAAGCCTGCTTCTCCCTCTCTCACTCCCCCTGCTTGTGTTCCCGCTCTAGCTGTGTTTCTCTCTGTCAAATAAATAAATAAAATCTTTAAAAAACACAAAATACTGGTGGTATTAAACTTGATCACTTGGTTAAGATTGTGTCTCTCATGTTTTTCTCCTGTAAAGTTACTATTTTTCCATCTGTAATTAGTAATTATCTTGGGTGGAGATACTTTGAGAATACACATTTTGCCTGCTGATTTTGGCGTCCATTGGTGGATCTTATCTGTAAGAGTCATTATAATAATAGTGCTAGTGTTGATTTTCTTTGTCCTGTGTTCCTTCTAAACTTATTAATTGAAATTCTCCTGTGAGAAATTGCTGCTCTACCCCCTCTCCCATTCATTTATTTATTCAGTGATTCATTTCTATCAATATGGGCTCCTGGGTATTTATTCTATGGATTGTAGCCCACTACTATCATTTATTTCATTGCTCAAATTATTCAAGCTTTGGCCATTGGAAACTCCTTCGATTTTTTATGGGTTTTCTTGGTATGTCCTCATTGTTTTTTTGAGTACTTCCTTATTTTGTGGTGCCCCAACATGTTTCAGGCTCATCTTATATTTTTGCTGCCCCAGCCATTCCTCAAAGAAGCCCTGGTTTCTTTTTATTGGAAAGTAGTATGAACAGTATCTTCAAATTTCTTTTTCTCAGGAAAGTAAGATCTTTACTATCTTTTACCTCCCTATGCCCTAGACCAGGGGTTGGCAAACCATAATCAATGGCTCAGATCCATCACATGGCCTGTTTTTTGTATCACCTACAAGCTAAGAATGGTTTTTACATTTTGAAAGGGTTTAAATATATATGTACATACACACAGTCACACACACACATATATATATAAGCATATATATGTATATATGCTACAGAGACCTGTGTGGTCCACAAAGCCTAAAAACATTTATTGTCTGGTCCTCTACAGAAAAGTTTGTTGACCATTGTGTAAATTCACCCTCACCCCTAACCCACTCTGATTTTGTTTTAATGATTTTGTTTAATGATCCAGAATTACTCTTTCATACCATCATTGTTCTTAAAATATTTCATAAATGAGGAATGAATCCTCACTAACAATAAAGATATAAACCAGTCATCTGCACACTGTAGTCTGTGGGCCAAATCCAGCCTGCCTGTGAGCCTATTGAATCACGTAAATGCCTTCTAAGAGGTACATATACAAAATTAAAATGATATATTTGTGGATTGATATTAGTATTTGGCAGTACTATCTATATAAAACATTTCTAAAAGATTAAAGAAACACATAAAATCTCATTACAGATCAGCACCAATAGATGAACATTTACCATCAATTTCGATGCTGAAGAACACTAATCTTGAATTCTGGTTAAGTGAAATGCTGTCTTCCCCAGAAAGAATTCTATTCTATTTTTTTTTTTAAGATTTTTAAAAAACGGGGCACCTGGGTGGCTCAGTGGGTTAAAGCCTCTGCCTTCAGCTCAGGTCATGATCTCAGGGTCCTGGGATCAAGGTCCGTCAGGCTCTCTGCTCAGCAGGGAGCCTGCTTCCTCCTCTGTTTCTGCCTGCCTTTCTACCTACTTGTGATCTCTCTCTATCAAATAAATAAATCTTAAAAAAAAAAAAAAAGATTTTTAAAAACGTTATTTACTTGAGAGAATGTGAGAGGGAGGGGTAGGGGGAGAGAAAATCCTCAATCAGACTTCCTGTTGAGTGTGGAGCCCAACATAGGGCCCAATCTCACAACCCTAAGAGCACAGTCTGAGCCAAAACCAAGAGTCAGATACCTAACCAAGCCATCCAGGTGTCCCTACCATTTGGCCCTTTGAAGAGAGTTTGCCAGGGCGCCTTGGCTGGCTCAGTTGGTAGAGCATTCGACTCTTGATCTTGGAATCTTGAGTCTTGAGTTCAAGCCTCACACTGGGTGTAGAGCTTACTTAAAAAAAAAAAAAAAAGTGGAGCACCTGGCTGGCCCAGTCAGTAGAGCATGCAACTCTTGATCTCAGGGTTATGAGTTCAAGCTCCATGGTGGGTGTGGAACCTACTTAAAATTTAAGAAAATAAAATCATAAAAAAAAAAAAAAGAAGAAAACATTTGCCAACACCTGATTTAAAAATATAGCTTGTTTGAGAAAAGCATATATAATCAAAATTGTATTTGCATGCACCTAAACCAGCTTTAAATCACCAAGACATCTGCACACCAAGAACCAACCTTCTGGCTTTTCTTCGTACTTCTGCTCTAATCTACATTTCCATGGGAGAGTGGACTCCAAGATTAAGTTTGAATAGGTGTGGTAGAAACATCAATAAAGTACTCAGGTTTTTCTTTCTGTGTGTATTAGTTTCCTGGGGCTTCTGTAGTAGATCACCACAAACCTGGTGGCTTACAACAATACAAATGTATTATCTTACACTTCTGGAGATTAGAAGTTCAAAATGCATCTCACTGAGCTAAAACCAAGGTGTCTGCAGGGCCCTATTCCTTTCTGTATCCTTTCTTTAGGAGACCCAGATTTTTTTTTTCTTTGCCTTTTCCAGCTTGCATTTTGTGAATCATAGCCCCCTTGCCTCCAAAGCCCACAGGACAGCCTCTTCAAATCTTCCTCTTTGATGCTGACTCTCCTACCTCCCTCTTTCACTTGTCAGGACCCTTGTGATTGCAGTGAGCCCCCACCCATGTAGTCCCCATCTCAGGGTCAGCTGAGTCTCCAGCCTTAATTCCCCCTTGCTGTGTAACAGAACATATTCACAGTTTCCGCAGTTAAGGATGTGGACGTCTTGGTGGGGGACTGGGAGGCAGTCATTATTCTGCCTACCACTCTATATGGGTTTGTTATGGGATGTTTTTCGGGGTGGCTCTTTTTTTAAATCTTTTTTTTTTTTCCCATCATGTGAGTATACTCTTTAATCCCCATTCCGTATTTATCTCATCTCCCCACCCACCTTCTCCCCCCATAACCATTACTTGTTTTCTGTAATTAAGAGTCTGTTTCTTAGTTTGTCTCTTTTTTTTTCCTCCTGCTCATTTTTTTTAAATTCCGCATATGAGTGAGATCAAGATCATATGGTATCAGCCTCCCTCTGACTTATTTCATTTAAGCATTATACTCTCCAACTCTATCCATGTTGTTGCAGATGACAAGATTTTGTTCTTTTTTATGGATGGATAATATTCCATGTATATATATATATATATACCATATCTTATTTATCCATTCACCTATCAATGGACACTTAGGCTGCTTCTGTAGTTTGGCTGTTGTAAATAATGCTGCAATAAATTGCTGGGGTACATGTATCCCTTTGCATTAGTGTTTTTATATTTTGGGGGTAAATATGCAGTAGTGCAATTCCTGGATCATAGCGTAGTTCCATTTTTAATTTTTTGAGGAACCTCCATACTGTTTCCCACAAGGGTTGCACCAATTTGTATTCCCATCAACAGTGCACAACGGTTCCTTTTCCTTTACATCCTTGCTAATATTTGTTGTTTCTTGTGTTATTTATTTTAGCCATTCTGACGTGTATGAGGTGATATCTCATTGTAGTTTTAATTTGCATTTCCCTGGTGATAAGTGATATTAAGCATCTTTTCATGTATCTGTTGGCCATCTGTATGCCTTCTTTGGAGAAATGTCTTCATGTCTTCTATTTGGTGTTGAGTTATATCAGTTCTTTATAGATTTTGGATACTAACCCTACTGGATATATCGTTTGTAGATATCCTCTGCCATTCCATAAATTGTCTTTTAGTTCTGTTGATTGTTTCTTTCACTGTGGATGTATATGGGTTTTTTGTTTGTTTGTTTTGAGAAAGAGAGAAGGCAAGCATGAGTCAGGGTGCGGGTTGGGGCAGAGGGAAAGAAAGAGAATCTTAAATAGGCTCTATGCCCATCGCAAAGCCTGATGCAGGGCTTGATCTCATGACCCTGAGATCATGACCTGAGCCAAAATCAAGAGTGAGAGGCTTAACTGAACCACCCAAACACCCTATGGATACATGTTTTTTTAACACAGATCATTAAATATACATAAATTAAAAGTGTTCTAGTATAACTCCACTGGAATTCTATATTTTATTGCTAGGAAGCCTTTACTGATTATTCCATACAGAATATTTAGTTGGTGTGTTTTCTTTTTCTTTTCTTTTTCCTTTCTTAGTTGGTGTATTTTTTAAGTGCTTGTAGTTCTTGGGGTGGGTGAAGCTTTAAATAAGTTTATTATTTGTTTTTTAATAAATATCGCATACAACTTAACATTTGGCCATTTTTAAAGTATATAAGCCAGTGGCATTAATTACATTCACAATGTCATGCAACCATCACCACTACCCGTTTCCAGGATTTAGGCATTATCCCAAATAGCAACTCTCTTCATTAAACAATAATACTCCATTTTCCCTTTCTCCCAGTCCGTGGTTACCTGTATTCTACTTCCTATCTCTATAAATTTGACTATTCTAAGTACCTCATGTAAGTGGAGTCATATAATATGTGGCCTTTTGTGTCTGGTTTAATTTAGTTAGTATAATGTTTTCAAGGTTCATCCATGTTATAGTACTCACCAGAATTTCCAAAAAAAAAAAAACCAAAACAATAATATTCCATTGTATGTGTATACCACATTCTGTTTATCCATTCAACTGTTGTTGGACACTTGGGTTCTTTCCACCTTTTGGCTAATATGAATAATGCTGCTGTGACCAAGAGTGTACAAGTATTTGAGTGCCTATTTTCACTTCTTTAGGGTATATACCTAGGAGTGGAATTGCTGGATCCGATGGTAATTGTATGTTTAATTTTTTTAGGGTATTTCTCAAACTTTCCAGAGCTTTTCAGAAATCATGAAGATTATTCCATTAACTATGATATAAATTTCAAGTATTTTCCTCTGTCATTTGTCTTTTGAGTTTACTTTTGTTGTTTTTTGTTTTGTTTTGTTTTGTTTTGCTTTTCACCTTTACATAGTGGAATTTACCAGTCTTCCTTGGTAGCTTTTGAATTTTGAGTCATGATTTCATTGTTAGGTTGCCCTGTTACAAAGTAATCCACCATGTTTCCTCCTAGTGTTTGTTTGGTTTCTTTTGACATTAAAACTATTTGGAGTGTATTCTGTTATATGATGGTGTAATATATGGATACACTATTATCTTTTTCCAAATACACTTTTTTAAAAAAGATTTTATTTATTTATTTGACAGAGAGAGATCACAAGTAGGCAGAGAGGCAGGCAGAGAGAGAGGAGGAAGCAGGTTCCCTGCTGAGCAGAGAGCCCGATGCAGGCCTCCATCCCAGGATCCTGAGATCATGACCTGAGCCGAAGGCAGAGGCTTTAACCCACTGAGTCACCCAGGCAGCCTCCAAATACACTTTTATCCAGTAGCCCCAAGATTATTTATTACAAAACTATCCTTTCCCCTTAGAAATACCACATTTATTATAGATTCAATTTCCATATAAACTTTAGTCTTTTTCTGGCCTTCCTATTCTGTTCTCTTGGTCTGTCTCTAGAATCCAATATTTATTTATGAAACAACCCATTAAAAATGTATTATAGTATTCTAGGGTTAGTTACAATAGCCAGTAAGAAAGGCTGTATTTCTGGTGCACCTGTTTGGCTCAGTTGGTTGAGTGTCCCAACTCTTGATCTTACAGTTGTGAGTTTGAACTGTGCATTGGGCTCCATGCTGGAGCCTACTTTAAAAAAAAAAAAGAAGAAGAAGAAGAAGAGGAGCTTTGGGAACCTTTAGGAGAAACAAAAGAAAAAGATCAACATGAATAAGTAAATCTAATTACAACTGATAAAAAGTGTTATGAAGACAGGTGTTAGATATAGAAGAGAGAATCAGGTTGAAAGCTTTTTTGAAAATGTTAGTTTTAATCTTAGACTTGAAGAAAAGCACAAGAAAAGCCACCATAGAAAGAAGCCAGGACAGGATTCCTGATAGATGAAAGAACCTGATGAGAGGTCTAAGATGGAAGAGACCTACACTTATTTTAGAAAGCCTGTGATTTGGTACCTAGAGAGGAAAGGAGACAGTGTTCAATATGAAAAAGTATTATCCTTGAGAATGACAACAAAGATAGGCAGGGACTCGCTTTGCCAAGAGCCTGTGAACCATATCAGTGATTTTGGAATTTATTGGAATTTTTCCATTGACTTTGGAAATGCACTGAGAAGGCCATGGAAAAATTCAAGAAGGAATTTTCATTTTGATTGGCATGAGCATCATGGTGTGAAAAGTGTTAAAGACATAAATGCTGGGCGCCTGGCTCAGCTGGTTAAGCGACTGCCTTTCGCTCAGGTCATGATCCCGGAGTCCCAGGCTCGAGCCCCGCATCGGGCTCCCTGCTCAGCGGGAAGCCTGCTTCTCCCTCTCTCACTCCCCCTGCTTGTGTTCCCTCTCTCGCTGTGTTTCTCTCTGTCAAATAAATGGGTAAAATCTTAAAAAAAAAAAGTAGATGCTGGATGGGTACCTGGGTGGCTCAGTGGGTTAAAGCCTCTGCCTTCAGCTCAGGTCATGATCTCAGGGCCCTGGGATTGAGGCCCACGTCAGACTCTCTGCTCAGCAAGAGCCTGCTTCCTCCTCTCTCTCTGCCTGTCTCTCTGCCTATTTGTGATCGCTCTCTCTGTCAAATAACTAAATAAAATCTTAAAAAAAATAGATGCTGGAGCACAAAGGTGGCTCATTCTGACTCTTGGTTTGGCTCAGGTCATGATCTCAGGGTCATGAGATCCAGCCCCACATTGGGCTCTGCACTCAGTGGGGAGTCTAGTTTGAGATTCTATCACCCTGCCCCTTCCTCCACTTTCTGTCGCTCTCTATTTAACATCAATAAATCTTAAAAACAAAAACACGTAGGTGCTTTATTTATATGAAGTGCCCAGAAACTGGAAAATTCACAGAGGAAGAATTAATGGTTTTCTGCCATTAGCGATTACTGGGGGCTGGAGGGAGTGAAAAATGATGAATGACTCCTTAATGGGCACAAGGTTTCTATTTGGGGTGATGAGAATGTTCTGGAACTGGATAGTGGCAATAGTTGCATGGCATTGGGACTGTATTGCAAACTATTGAATTATACTCTTTGAAATGGGGGAATTTATGTTTTATGAATCTGAACTTAAATATGTGTATGGGCGCCTGGGTAGCTCAGTTGGTTAAGCATCTGCCTTCACCTCAGGTCATGATCCCAGGGTCCTGGAATCAAGTCAACATCGGGTTCCTTGCTCAGCGGGGCCCCTGCTTCTCCCTGCCTGCCACTCCCTCTGCTTGTGTTCTCTTTCTCTCTCTCTGACAAATAAATGAATAAAAGTCTTTAAAAAAAAAAAAGGCAACCTCATACCATTTCTTTAAAATATATATATATGCTTTTCATATAAAAGTGTGCATAGACTTTTTTTTTTAAGATTTTATTTATTTGACAGAGAGAAACACAGCCGGAGAGGGAACACAAGCAGGGGAAGTGAGAGAGGGAGAAGCAGGCTTCCCGCTGAACAGGGAGCCCAATGTGGGGCTCGATCCCAGGTCTCTGGGATCATGACCTGAGCCGAAGGCAGTCGCTTAACCAATTGAGCCACCCAGGTGTCCCCATAGACTTTTTAAGTATGTATAGACATGCCCATATAGGCCAGCATATGCACACACATGCCTTTTCTCTACTCCTGTAAATTTTGATTCAGTTTGGGGTGGTCTCAGACATTTCCATTGTTAACAGACTTGCTGGACGATTCTTTTTTTTTTTTTTTTTGTCACTTAAATTTTTTTTCCAGTGTTCCAAGATTCATTCCCCATTCCCCACACCTAGTGCTCCACGCAATAGGTGCCCCCAGTACCCACCACCAGGCTCTCCCATCCCTCCATCCCCCTCCCTCCAAGTCCCTCAATTTGTTTCTGTGTCCAAAGTCTCTGTTGTTTCGTTTCTCTCCCTGGATTACCCTACTTCCCATTTACTTTCCTTCTGCCACTGTCCTCCAGGTTACCCCTCATGTACCGCAAGTAAGTGAAACCATGTGATACTTGACTTTCTCTACTTGTCTTATTTCACTCAGCATAATCTCTTCCAGTCCAGTCCATGTTGCTACAAAAGTTGGATATTCATCCTTTCTGATGGAGGCATAGTATTCCATTGTATATATGTACCACATCTTCTTTATCCATTCATCTGTTGATGGGCACCTTGGCTCTTT
>PITA01019419.1:0-17277 GCA_004023965.1 Spilogale gracilis | reverse complement strand
TGCTGGACGATTCTAATCTTTTTAAAAATGGAGAAACCCCAGCTTAATTTCTTTTCTTATTCCCTTCTGGCATGATAAGAGCTCTCATTGTATTTGTGCTTTCATGTGCTCTTCAGAAATTACACAGCAATATTTGAGACTTATATAAGCCATTCAGTTTTTTTAATACTTTGTTAAGATTTTATTTATTTATTTGACAGAGAGAGAGAGACAAAGAGAGAGGGAAACAAGCAGGGGGAGTAGGAGAGGGAGGAGCAGGCTTCCTGCTGAGCAGGGAGCCCAGTGTGGGGCTTGATCTCAGGATCATGACCTCAGCCAAAGGCAGACACTTAACAACTGAGCCACCCAGGTGCCCCTAAGCCATTAAGTTTTTAAAGTGACTTTTTTCTTTTTTTTCCTCTCTGGTCTGCTATAGAATTTTTTATTTCTCTTAAAAGAATAAAACTATATTTTTTCTTCCTCTTCTTCAGAGCTGGAGTCCAGGTATGAGAAATTTCCACGAAATGATATTTCTGAAGTAGAGTCATTCAATTGGGAGATAATGGAAAGCCTTAAATGGTGTGATTTTGATGGCTCCAGTTTGAGAGATGACTGGGAATACAAAAGCCAATTTGAAAGACACCAAGTAACTCAGGAATGCTGTTTCAGGCAAGTAAAAGTCACATATGAAAACATGCCCACTTTTGAGCATCGTACATCCCTCCCTTTACATCAGAACAATGAGATTGGTGAGAAACTGATTGAATGTAGTGAATGTGGAAAAGCATTTAGCCGTGGCTCACACCTTATTCAGCATCAGAAAACTCATACTGGTGAAAAACCCTTTGAATGTAAGGAATGTGGGAAGGCCTTTAGTCGTGCCTCACACCTTGTTCAACATCAGAGAATTCATACAGGTGAGAAACCTTATGACTGTAAGGAATGTGGGAAGGCCTTTGGCCGAACTTCAGAACTTATTCTACATCAAAGACTTCATACTGGTGTGAAACCCTATGAATGTAAAGAATGTGGAAAGACCTTTAGACAGCATTCACAACTTATTCTGCATCAAAGAACTCACACAGGTGAGAAACCCTACGTATGTAAAGACTGTGGGAAGGCTTTTATTCGTGGCTCACAACTTACTGTTCATCGGAGAATTCATACAGGTGCTAGGCCCTATCAGTGTAAAGAATGCGGGAAAGCATTTAGACAGCATTCACAGCTTACTGTCCACCAGAGGATTCATACTGGTGAGAAACCCTATGAGTGTAAGGAATGTGGAAAGGGCTTTATTCATAGCTCGGAAGTTACTCGACATCAAAGAATTCATTCTGGGGAGAAACCCTACGAGTGTAAGGAATGTGGGAAGGCCTTTAGACAACATGCACAGCTTACACGACATCAGAGAGTTCATACTGGTGACAGACCTTATGAATGTAAGGACTGTGGGAAGGCATTTAGTCGTAGTTCATACCTTATTCAACATCAGAGAATTCATACAGGGGACAAACCCTATGAATGTAAGGAATGTGGGAAAGCCTTTATTCGTGTTTCACAGCTGACTCATCATCAGCGAATTCATACTTGTGAGAAACCCTATCAATGTAGGGAATGTGGAATGGCCTTTATTCGTAGTTCACAACTTACTGAACATCAGAGAATTCATCCTGGAATCAAACCTTATGAATGTAGAGAATGTGGGCAGGCCTTTATTCTTGGCTCACAGCTCATTGAACACTACAGAACCCATACTGGTTAGAAAGCCTTGAATGTTAGGGGTGTAGGAGCCTTTACGTAGAGTTCGCAGCTGACTCAATATTAGATAATGTGTATGTAATGTAATTAATATGAAAACTTCCACTTGTCACTTCCACTGTGGAACATCAGATAACTCATAGCAGAAGAAAATTCAATAAATGTGGGAATTCTTTTTGTCTCACACTCACTGCTTACCAAGCATCAGAAAACTTATGCTGAAGAAAATATTAATATGAATATAGAAAATCTTCCTATTGCCACTCAAAAAATTTCTGAGAATTCCTAACAGAAAATGACCTTATTAAGATATTTTGTGAATGTGCCTTTTACTATGACATATATCTTATTTTTAAGCAGTGATCATTATACTTAATATAGTTTTCCTGAAGACTATCAGATATTTTATATAAAGCCTGTGCTCAAAAATTTTGGTTACCATTGTTAATTAATAACGGTATTAGTGTTAAGGAGTTCCTGTGAGAGGAACTTATGAATGTGTGAAATAGCAAAAAACCTTCATAACCACCTGTTATGATAATTCATTCTAGAAAACAGTAGTCAAGTATAATTATCATGAGGTCTTCATGATATTTAAAGCTAGAAAATCACAAGAGTCAAAATTAAGAGAAGAGTAACCAAAAGAAATCTACCCATTTAGAAATCTAAAGCCACCTTCAAGTATAACTTCAAAAGCAATCAGAAAATTCTACACATCTTGGGGTGCCTGGGTGGCTCAGAGTGTTAAGCCTCTGCCTTTGGCCTGGATCATGACCTCAGGTTCCTGGGATCGAGTCCCACATTGGGCTCTCTGCTTGGTGGGGAGCCTGCTCCTGCTTCCCCCTCATTCTCTGCCTGCCTCTCTGCCTACTTGTGATCTCTCTCTCTGTCAAATAAATAAATAAAATCTTTAAAAAAAAAAAGAAAAAAATTCTACACCTCAAAACCAGTTCAGTGTAGCCAAATCTGTGTTCCTGTCAACCCAAGGATTAAAGGTAGGGGTTTTGTTCTCCAACTGTGGCTCTCTAGCACCTACTCATTGCCAGTTACATACTAAGAACATTGAATCAATGGTAAATTCTAAAACCTAGAGAGAAACAACCATATAAACCCAAATCATGATAAGAGTGATCATTAAAAACAAAAAAAAATAATAAAATAGCAAACAACAAACTTAATATGAAGGTTATTTATTTAACAATAGAAGATGGACAATTAACAACCCTGATCTAAAAATAAAATTCAGCATTATGAATAAGGAAGGGGTGAATATTGCTTTTAAATAGCTACTATGCATGATTTTAATGTATTTGGAAATTTAAAGAGAGTAGATATTTACAAAAATATCAAAGTTCACGAAGATAGGGAATACCTGAATAAATTGATGATTGTAGAAGGACATAAAAAGTCAGTCTCCTGGGGTGCCTGGGTGGCTCAGTTGGTTAAGCAACTGCCTTCGGCTCAGGACATGATCCCGGAGACCTGGGATCGAGTTCCACATCGGGCTCCCTGCTCAGCAGGAAGCATGCTTCTCCCTCTCTCATTCCCCCTGCTTGTGTTCCCTCTCTAGCTGTGTTTCTCTCTGTCAAATAAATAAATAAAATCTTAAAAAAAAAAGTCATTCTGCTGCTTCAAAGAAAAGAATCTGAGGGAAGCTTGCCAGTTTATTTTCCAGGCTAAATAAAATTATGATTTTAAAAAATTTGACAAGTATTTGTCAAAATACTTCTTGCTCCCAAGAAACAAATTGTAGACAATTCTCATTTGTGAAAATAAATATAAATAAAATCCCTGCTAACTGAATCGTCTCTTAAAAGTTAGAAGCTCATTCTAAATGAAATATCTAGAATTTCACCTGTTGTTGAATTTTGATTCACTCAAGATGACAATAATGGGGGAAAGAGCCCTGATCCAACCCCAGCGATATCTGGATCAGAGCTTGTGAGTGAATATGGGGAATCTCAAGAAGCATCCCCTTGGTCCAGACAATATCTGGGCAGCAGGCCTGTTGTATTCCAAAGCCATGCATCTTCTCAGTCATCCTGAGTGTTCACTAAGGCACCTGTATTTTCTACATGTGTACTTACACAGGGTTAGAAAGTAGTATCCTGTATGTCATTTTTAAAGATTTTATTTATTTGACAGAGAGAAACACAGCCAGAGAGGGAACACAAGCAGGGAGAGTGAGAGAGGGAGAAGCAGGCTTCCTGCCGAGGAGGGAGCCCGATGTGGGACTCGATCCCGGGTCTCCGGGATCATGACCTGAGCCAAAGGCAGTCGCTTAACCAACTGAGCCACCCAGGCACCCCAATATCCTGTATGTCATTTTTAAGTGGTTTCATAGTTAAAACACATGCACAGGATAAATATTTTAAAGTTATGATTTAGTACACAGACATAAGTCAACCTGCACACCATTGACGCCCCTTCTGACCCTGTTACTCGATGTAACCTGTCATTGTATCAAGTTTCTGTATATACTTCCTGATTTTTATGTTTGCATAAGTGTAGACATGCACATAACACTCTAAGTTTTTTTAACTAAGTGGTAGCAAATTTCCCATACTTGCTATTTTTGCTTATCCATACACCTTGAAATTGGATCATATGGATACATATATAGTTGCCTTATTCTTCCTTAACAGCTGCATAATATATGTTTCATTACTTATCCTGTCGATTTCGTTTCTTTCATTCTCTGCTTTCAAACAATCCTATAATAAATATCATTGCACATGTTATTTTGTATATGTGTGATATCTCTTTAAGATAAATTCCTAAAAGTGGAAGTGCTAGATCAAAATGTATATATAGTTTTGAAACCTTCTGTTCACACAGAGTCTCCTTATGTACTCATCAGCTAATGGCCAGTCTTGTTTTATCTGTATTCCCACCCACTCCCCCACCCTCATGTCAGTTTTGAAATAAAACCCAGGTGCATCATTTCATCCATAAGTATTCCAGTATGAATCTCTAAAATATATCAAAATTTGAGAAAAGATTTTTAGTTCTTTAGAAAAAAAAAAATGGCAGGGGCGCCTGGGTGGCTCAGTCGTAAACGTCAGCCTTTAGTTCAGGTCATGATCCCAGAGTCCAGGAATCAAGGGCTCCTTGCTCAGCAGGGAGCCTACTTCTCCCTCTCCTTCTGCCCTTCCCCCTGCTCATGTTCCCTATTCTCTCTGTCAAATAAATAAATAAAATCTTAAAAAAATGGTAGGGCGGGGCGCCTGGGTGGCTCAGTTGGTTGGGCGACTGCCTTCGGCTCAGGTCATGATCCCAGAGACCTGGGATCGAGCCCCACATCGGGCTCCCTGCTCGGCAGGAAGCCTGCTTCTCCCTCTCTCGCTCCCCTTGCTTGTGTTCCCTCTCTCGCTGTGTTTCTCTCTGTCAAATAAATAAAATCTTTAAAAAAAAAAATGGTAGGGCACATGGCTCGCTCAGTTGGTTAGGTGTCTGACTCTTCTTTTTTTTTTAAAGATTCTGTTTGTTTATTTGACAGAAAGAGACACAGCAAGAGAGGAAACACAGGCGGCAGAGGCAGTAGGAGAGGGAGAAGCTGGCTTCCCACCTAGCAGGTAGCCCAATATGGGGGTCGATGCCAGGCCCCAGGATCATGACCTGAGCTGAAGGCAGATGCTTAATGACTAAAGCCACCCAGGCACCTCTATGAGTCTGACTTGATTGCAGCTCAGGTCTTGATCTCAGAGTCATGGGTTCTGGCCCTATTTTGGGCTCCTTCATGGGCGTGGAACCTGCTTTAAAAAACAAATATTTAAAAAAAATTTTTTTTAAGGCAATACTGTCATTCCAGTTCTGATGATCAGTGTTCCAATTTCTGATTGATAAATGTCAGTTTATTTAAAAAGTTAACTGAGATCCAAATTATGTCCAGAAATTGTAGTTGTCACGTCTCTAAAGTATCAGTTTATCCATTCTTCCTCATCCTTTTCTTCCTTGGTAATTTATTTTCTGAAGAAACTAGATTGTTTGCCTTGTAGTTTCTCAGAGCCTGGTTTTTGCTGACTGCATCCCATGGCATTGTTTAACATGCTCCTCTGTCCTTGGTATTTCCTATAAATTGGTAGTTGGTATCTAGAGGCTTGATCAGACTGAGGAAGGTTTTTGTTTTTTTGTTTGCTGAGATATTGAGATGCAGCACAGGCTTTTTTTTTTTTTTTAAAGATTTTTTTATTTATTTGACAGAGAGAAACACAGCCAGAGAGGGAACACAAGCAGGGGGAGTGAGAGAGGGAGAAGCAGGCTTCCTGCCGAGCAGGGAGCCCGATGTGGGACTCGATCCCGGGTCTCCGGGATCATGTCCTGAGCCGAAGGCAGTCGCTTAACCAACTGAGCCACCCAGGCGCCCCCAGCACAGGTTTTTTTTAACGATGTTAGCAAGTATTATTGAATTAATCTATTACTCCATTAAGGATTACAAATAATACCCTATTTCTTCTTCCTTTATTAGCCAGAATATTTTTATAAAGAAAAACTTGTCTTTAACTACCATTTGGTTACCCCTGTTCCAGTAAGAAAAGACAAGATAAATGCTTCTTTCTTTCTCTTTATTGGTTTTCAAAATAATAAATTGGTTCCCTTGCATTCAGCCTATGATAATTTATGAGTTTAGGGGTGTGTAGCATATTTATTTTATTACGATTTGGTTGTACTCTCACTGATGCTGAAGTTGTTCCATGTTTGGGAAGTGGCGCCTCCTCCCGCCGGCTCCTCTGTCCTTGTGATATGACCCCATGAGTCTTTGATCACTTGCTTGCTGTCTGCCACAAGATGTGCTAGACTTGTCTGTTCATTTCCTACCTCCCGCCTTGAAGTAGCCATTTTCCAAATTATCTTTTTCTTTTATTTTTTTTTCGGTATTTTGATACCTTCTCAAATGGTATATAGAAACCACAAATCACAAGAAGTGCTTCATTATCTGGTTGGTCATTTTTAGATAGCTTTTTAAGACACATTGCTCAAGTGCCTTCAGGAAATTATGCAGCTATGCATCTGCCCACACAGTAGAAAGGATCCCTAAACACCACATCCGTCGAATCCTGCAGAAAACACTTATTTTAAATGTAGACCATTTGATGAGTGAAAAATGGAAATGTTACTTTTGTTTTCCCTTGCATTCCTTTGACTATGGTTAAGATAGATGACCACTGGTTCACATACTTCTTGAACATTGGTATTGCTTGTAGCACGGTGCTTAAAACATAGTAGCTGCTGAATTAATATTTGTTAATTAAATCAATTAATTGTATGCTCATATCCTTTTCTTATTAGTAATGAACTAGTCATATTTTTCTTGCTTAAAAGAACTGTTTTTGAGAGGAATATATGTGTATAAAGTTCCTAGCACAGTACCTGGGCTTCATCAACTGTTCCCTGTCTTGTTATTTACATACATTGTCATTTATGTCTCTGATTTGGCTTCTTCTCCCCCCCACCTTAAAAGATTAAGAAATTGAGAGTCAAGATATTAAGTAGCTTGCCCAAGACCTCATAAGTGGAGAATCCTAAATTCCAAGGGCAAGGGCAAGACAGGGCAGAGTTTCATGTACATACACAGTTTTATAGATTTGAGACCATGAAAAGGAAAATTCAGTGCTTTTTCAGGTAATGTATAAAATGTATAGTCCTAATAACAGAAAGTGGCAAGGCTAGTAACAACAGTATAAAAGAGCTTAATAAGAATCTTTTTTTAAAGGTATTTTTGTCCTTACAAGTATTTTTGTCCTTACAAGTAGTTCTGTCCTTGGGGCGCCTGGGTGGCTCAGTTGGTTAAGCGACTGCCTTCAGCTCAGATCATGATCCCAGAGACCCGGGATCGAGCCCCACATTGGGCTTCCTGCTCGGCGGGAAGCCTGCTTCTCCCTCTCTCACTCACAACACAACACTGCTTGTGTTCCCTCTCTGGCTGTTTCTCTCTGTCAAATAAATAAAAATCTTAAAAAAAAAAAAAGTTCTGCATTAAAAAAAAAACAACAAGTTTTGTCCTTACAAAAAGTGAAATGGCTAAAATAGAAGAATACAGAGTATAGAAAACTGTAAGAAAACATTTTGAGTATCTTCACTCAAACATGCATGTTACCATTTTTGTGTTTTTAAAAATTCATACTTTGTGGGGTGCCTGGATGGCTTAGTTGTTAAAGTACCCAACTTCATTTTGGCTCAGGTCAGGATCTCAGGGTCCTGGGATTGAGCCCCAAGGCAGGCTCTGCACTCAGCAGGGAGTCTGCTTCAGGATTCTCTCTCTCTCTTTCTCTCTCTGTCCCTCCCCTGACTCATGCACACTCTATCTCTGTCGCTTTCTCTCTCAAATAAATTAAATCTTTTAAAAAATGAATACTTTATTATGGAAAACTTCAAACATGCACAAAAGTAGAAAGTACAGTCAACTCTCATAAATCTCATCACCCTGCTGTCAAAACTGTCGACCCATGACCAGTCTTACTTTGCCCATATCCACACCCACTTCCTCTTTCATTGGGTTTTTTTTTTTTTTTGATCCTTTTGAAAGCAGAACTTAGGTCATATGATGATATCTGTAAATATTTTAGTAATTATCTCTAAAAGATAATTAAAAATACATATATGTCAGTAGAAATTTATAATCTTGAGCCATTAGTAGGGAGAACAATAAAATTTTCTTCTAAATCTGGCTTAAGCTTATACTTATGATTCTCATTGTGATTGCAGAGACAGTTGTTTTATATATATTAGGAGAATCAGGAATTTAAGAGAAGGTTTTCCTATGAATAGCATTATATTTTTTTAAGATTTAATTTATTGGGGCGCCTGGGTGGCTCAGTGGTTAAGCCACTGCCTTCAGTTCAGGTCATGATCCTGGAGTCCCAGGATTGAGCCCTGCATCGGGCTGCCTGCTCGGCGGGAAGCCTGCTTCTCCCTCTCTCACTGCCCGCTGCTTGTGTTCCCTGTCTGGCTGTGTTTCTGTCAAATAAATAAAATTTTTTTAAAAATAATTTATTTATTTGACAGAGAGAGAGAACACAAGCAGTGGGAGTGGAAGAGAGAGAAGCAGGCTTCCTGCTGAGCAGGGAGCCCTATTGCAGGGCTCAACTCCAGGACCCTGGGATCATGACCTGAGTCAAAGGCAGACTCTTAACGACTGAGCCATCCAGGCGCTCCCAAGAATTCACATATTTTTAAATAATATTTTATTTGGGACGCCTGTGTGGCTCAGTTGGTTAAACATCTGCTTTGGGCTCAGATCATGATCTCAGGGTCCTGGGATCGAGTCCTACCTCAGGCTCCTTACTTAGCAAGGAGCCTGCTTCTCCCTCTACCTGCTGCTCTCACTGCTTGTTCTCTCTCTCTCTGACAAATAAATAAAATCTTTTTTTTAAGATTTTATTTATTTGGCAGAGAGAAACACAGCCAGAGAGGGAATACAAGCAGAGGGACTGAGAGAGGGAGAAGCAGGCTTCCTGCCAAGCAGGGAGCCCAATGTGGGACTCGATCCCGGATCTCCGGGATCATGACCTGAGCCGAAGGCAGTCGCTTAACCAACTGAGCCACCCAGGCACCCCTAAATAAAATCTTTAAAAATATTTTTTATCTATTTACTTATTTATTTGAGAGACCAAGCATGAGCAGGGGGAGCAGAGGGGGAGCAATGTGGGGCTCAATCCTAACCAGATTTACAATGCCACTTTCCCTTCCATATAGCTCTAAAAATCCTTATTTCCTTCCATATTTCTTTTTTTTTTTTTAAGATTTTATTTATTTGACAGAAATACAGCCAGAGAGGGAACACAAGCGGGGGGAGTGAGAGAGGGAGAAGCAGGCTTCCCGCCGAGCAGGGAGCCCAATGTGGGGCTCGATCCCGGGTCTCTGGGATCATGACCTGAGCCGAAGGCAGTCGCTCAACCAACTGAGCCACCTAGGCGCCCCTCCTTCCGTATTTCTAATACATCTTGTGTAACGATGTATTTAAAGTTTAAAAATAGTCTGCCCCATCTCTCAAACCAGTAACAGGCTGTCAGCTAAGACTTCTTGTACCTTATCTTCCACTTTAAAATAGTAGCTTTAGAACCAGGTCAGGACTCTGTTACTAGCTAGATAAGGATAGCCTAGCCCCACTAAGCTTCAGTCTGTAGTTCATTGTAATATATCATGGGGTTATCCTGAACACTTAAATGTGAAGGCATACCTAGCAGTGTTTCTAGCACATAGAAAACCTAAAATTGGGCACTGGGTGGCTCAGTTGGTTAAGCCACTGCCTTCAGCTTAGGTCATGATTCTGGAGTCTCAGGATGGAGTACCACATCGGGCTCCCAGCTGAGCAGGGAGTCTGCTTCTCCCTCTGACCTTCTCCCTTCTCATGCCCTCTGTCACTCACTCTCTCAAATAAATAAATAAATAAATAAATAAATAAATAAATAAATAAATAAATCTTTAAAAGAAAAAAAGAAAACCTAAAATGAGAAAGGAAAATTTGATACTATGTAACCACTCAAAATTAGTTAATTGCAGGCATGCCTAAATTGAGCCATTCTTAGTCCCATAATTCAGTTCCTCTAACTGTCCTCCCTCCTGGTGAGTGGCCCCTCCATTACCCACCCAGTACCCCAAGACAGACACCCAGGGGTCGTCACTGGCCCCCCCCTTCCTGATAATTCTGAAATCTAGTTTGCTTTTCCACTAGAACATATCTGGAACACACACATCCCTTTTGTGAGTACCAGAAGGAGGTACTTTAGAATAAAAGGCCCATGGATCCAGTCAGTTAAGCGTCTGCCTTGGGCTCAGATCATGATCCTGGGGTCCTGGGATTGAGCCCCACGTCTCTTTTCCCTCTACTTCTGTCCCTCCCTTTGATCATCCTATCTCCATCTCTCTCTATCAAATAAATTAAAATAAAATCTTTTAAGAAATAGAATAATGGGCCCTGCAACCAGAATTCTTGAGTTTATATCCAACAGCTGCTACTTACTGTGAAACCTCAAACCAAGCACTATTCGAGGCACTGGGGATACAGTAGTGAATAGAACAGAGAGAAAGCCCCACCTTCGTGGAGGTTGTATTCCAACAGGGGAAGACAGACTCACATAGTGAGTAGATTTTGCAGTGTGTTGGAAGGTGGCAGGTTCTAAGATGAAAAAAGGGCAAGTTAAAGGAGATTGAGAATGTGAGGGAGGAGTAAGGACAGTTATCATGATTTATTATCATTACCACATTATGTAATAATTGTAGTCATTAATTGTGCATGTTTCTTATTAATAACTTACATGGTTACTATTTATAATTGCAATGCTAAATATTAATGCAGTAGAATCAATAATTATTTTTTATTATTATTACCATTTTTATCATTGCCTTAATTCAGCCCTCATCATCTCTTATCTGCCACCAAAGAGCTGGATCTAAAATTAAATATAAGAACATAATATCAATAGTCTTTCCTCACTTAAGGAATAGAGGTCAAGTTCCCTAATTTAGCCTGAAGTCTCCCCTGATCCTTCAACCTTGGACCTATGCCCTGCTGGGCTCACTAGCTCCATCTCAGCCCTCCCACTGGAAGTACACAAGCTGTTTCAGGTCATCCTCACAGCACATTTTTTCCTGTGATGTGACAATGGGAGAACAGGGTCACTGTGATCGCATCTGAAATGAGAGAGAAGGATGCTCTGCAACCACAAAAATAACCAAACATCGAGGTACAGGGTAATGATTGTTGTAGCTTCGGGTACTCAACATAAAGATAAAGACTGTTTTAGTATTGATAAACATAATAGATGACATTTAGAAAGTAAAGGAACATTTTAGAGCCCATTTTAGTCACCAAAGTTTCTTGAAACATGCAGATAATGTTCAGTATAAAAATTAATCATGACTTATAATTGTTTGCCTGACAGAAAAGATCTTTGACTTCCTAAGATAGGGTGTCAAGGTCATCAGTTTACTTGGTCAACTTCGTACTGTCTTTCCTCTTCTGTCCCCAGTGGAAGCATTCTCTCTGGGGACAAAGATCTTCAAATCAGCCCAGTTCAAAGTTTCCAGGAAAGTAAGGGAAAATTCTACCAGTTATTGAATATAACAATGAGAGGAACCACTCCTACATCCATTCCCTGATTCCCAGGTCCAGGTATGGCTATTTGGCTGTGAGGGAGATGGTGCCATATGCTGTTCTCTGAATCAAAGCATATACTGAATCCTGTAAAAACAGAACTCCCATATTTCCAAGTTGTTGACTCCCAACTGACACCATAATTGAGTCTTCAGTAAGATATTCCACCTTTCAATTGGGCTAGCTGGTGCCAGATGATAGGGTATGTATTTACACCAAATAATCCCATAGGCATGAAACTATTATTGAACTTCCTTTCCTGTGAAATGACTTCCTTGACCAGATGCACCGCTGTAAAGAATACCATGATGGTGAATAAGGCTTTCTGCGAATCCATCTGTAATGGCTCCTGCACAGGCATTATGGGCAGGAAAGGCAAGTCCTTTTCCAGAATATGTTTCTAGTCCCATAAGGATAAATCTCTGCCCAACCTACTTGCCACCAAGTGGATGGTCCCTACAGGGAAGATTCCTTATCAGGGACACTATGTTGGTGTCTTCTCTTTGCAGATTAAGCACATGGCAGTTAACTGGTTATTATTAACCAGGTCAGCCTTGATGAGGGAAGTACACATTGTTGAGCCCATGCATAACTCCCATCCATGCCACCACGACCACTTTGTTCATGGGCTCATTAAGAAAGTACTGGATGGCTGGCGAAGAAGGCTGAATAACATCCACAGAATGTGTCATTTTTGTCTACCTGATTATATCATCTTTATCCGTTCATCTATCGATGAACTTTCCATAGTTTGGCTATTGTGGACATTGCTGCTATTAACATTGGAGTGCAGGTGCCCCTTTGGATCACGACATTTGTATCTCTGGGGTAAATACCCAGTACTGCAATTGCTGGGTCATAGAGTAGCTCTATTTTTAACTTTTTGAGAGACCTCCGTACTGTTTTCCAGAGTGGCTGCACCAGCTTGCATTCCCACTATCATCCTTGCCAACATCTTTTGTTTCCCAACTTGTTAATTTTAGCCATTCTGACTGGTGTCAGGTGGTATCTCACTGGTTTGATTTACATTTCCCTGGTGCCGAGTGATGTTGAGCACTTTTTCATGTGTCTGTTGGCCATTTGTGTATCTTCTTTGGGGAAATGTCTGATCATGTCTTCTGCCCATTTTTGACTAGATTATTTGTTCTTTGGGTGTTGAGTTTAATAAGTTTCTTATAGATTTTGGATATTAGCTCTTTATCTGATTAAACATTTGCAAGTATCTTCTCCCATTCCATAGGTTGTCTTTTGGTTTTGTTAACTGTTTCCTTTGCTATATAGAAGCTTTTTGTCTTGATGAAGTTCCAATAGTTCATTTTTGCCTTTGTTTCCCTTGCCCACACTGATGAATTTTAAACCACGTAAATTTATGATCTATTCAGAAACTGGGTGAATGAAAGTTAAAATTTTTAAAAATCATGCCGTAGGGGGCGCCTGGGTGGCTCAGTCAGTTGAACCTCTGGCTCTTGATTTCAGCTCAGGTCATGATCTCAGGGTTGTGAGATCGAGCCCCACATCGGACTCCAGTCTGCTTGACATTCTCTTCCTCTCCCTTTGCTCCTTCCCCTGTTTGTATGCACTCTCTTTAAATAAACAAACAAACAAATAAATAAATAAATAAATTTAAAAAATCAAGTCCTTGGGGTGCCTAGGTGGCTCAGTCAGTTGAGTGTAGGACTCCAGATTTCGGCTGGGGTCATGATCTCAGAGTCCTGGAATGGAGCCTGGTGTTGGACTCTGCACTCAGTGTGGAGTAAGCTTGAGGATTCTTTCCCTCTCCCTCTCCCCCTCCTCCCTCTCTCTTTCTCTCTCTCTCTCTCTCTCTCTCAAATAAAGATACCTTTAAAAAACAAAAGTGAATGGGGCGCCTGGGTGGCTCAGTTGGTTGAGTGACTGCCTTCGGCTCAGGTCATGATCCCGGAGACCCGGGATCAAGTCCCACATTGGGCTCCCTGCTCAGCAGGCAGCCTGCTTTTCCCTCTCTCACTCCACCCGCTTGTGTTCCCTCTCTGGCTGTGTTTCTCTCTGTCAAATAAATAAAATCTTAAAAAAAAAAAAAAAGTGAAAATCAAGCCCTAAAATATAATCGAACAGAATCAGTGTGGAAGGTCCCAGTAAGAAGGGCGATTGTTCCAGGCGTGCCACAAGATGGCAGCAGAGTGACACGAAAGCTTGGTTCTGGACTCTGGAAGACGTCTTGAGTCAGCCTCCCTCCCCACCCATAATAGGCAAGTCCCGGTGGGTTCCTGCCCACTCTTGCCCTGAGTTGTTGACTGTGGCTGGACTAAACCATCCCCAGATTCCCCTTTTTTTTTTTTTTTAAGATTTTATTTATTAGAGAGAGTACGTGAGTGGGGGAAATGGCAAGATGGACAGGGAGAGGGACAAGCAGATGCCCCGGTGAGTGGGTTAGCTCAAGACAAGGCTCTATCCCAGGATCCTGAGATAATGACCTGAGCCAAAGTCAGATGCTTAACCCACTGAGCCACCCAGACACCCCCATCCCCAGATACCTGATCCACAAAAACTGACCTGAGCCAAAGGTAGTCGCTTAACAGACTGAGCCACTCAGGCACCCCTCCCTGATGCAAGCTCTTGGCTGCCTGTTCTGCCTCCCTGGGGCCACCTGTGCTAGGGCATAGAGATGGTCAAGGTCCAATATGCTTCCGTCGTCTATGACTTCTGAGTGCAGGGCAGAATCCCAGCTCCCCGTTCTTCAATCACCATGTCATGGCACATTCAGCAAGTAACCCAGAAGGAAAGAATGTTTTGCCCACCTCTGACCCCTAGCTCTTCTTGGCACTGAAGTTGCATTACCCCAGGCACCAAGACCATGGGAAGGGTAGATGCCTGGCTCGACTTCTCCACCTCCGGCCAGAACACAAGGAGTTTGTGCAGTGGCTGGTGGGGAGAGGGGAAGCCGGCAGCCAGTGACCAGTCTAGTTAATGACACATGCTGTCATTAGGCACATTCGTGGACATACATGAAGCTGCAGGACAGGTGCCCCAGATGCTAGTCTGTGCTCACCCCCAAACGTGTCTATTGCCCTAGGGAGCACAGCACACAATAGCAAATTCAAAACACTATGACAGGATGAGAGAGATCACAGAAAAAAGGAAAAATCTTTATATTTTAGAATTCTTAATGGCACTTTTTTCCTGCTGTTTCACGAAGGAGTCCCACATTCTCATTTTGTACTGTTCCCACAAATTAGGTAGCAATCTGAATTAGAAGGCACCCTTTCAGTCTTTCCAACCTTTCCAGTATTCAATCCCTAGATGGATTTCTGTTTTCTTCCCTAAACACTGATGCTATTGCTGCAGAAAACAGGGAACAGCTGGGTGAGTGGCACAAGGGTGACTACTTCCTGAAGACACCCAGAAATATCTGGAAGATAGTCAGAAGTAAGACAAGCACTGAGGTCCTCCTTTATTAAATGTGTGGGAGTGAGCAAATGAGAGAACATTTGGATTACATTTCCTTCAACAAATATTTATCAAATCCACCATGTGCCAGATGCTGGGGACGCAGTGGAGTCTAGGTCAACAACAGATGGATGAATAGAAAAGCTACACTGTTTTCCAGGGTGACACCCTGAGCATAGGGGTGGAGTAAGACAGGAAGCAGCCCAGACAGTTGCTATGCAGCATTTTGTTTGCATGTTTAACAAATGCAGAGTCAACTATGGATTGACAATAAACAAAGAGATCACAAAAAAAGAAGTACTCATTCCAACAAGGAAAATTATGCACTGCCCTCCATTCCACTCAAGGAGTGAACAGCATATGTTCCCAAGTGAGTATGAGATCTGGGCATAATCTACTACTTCCTTAGTTCCCATCACCTGGATAAGTGTGCATCGAGGATATTTTGTCATACAACACCGTCCTTAAATCCAAACTTAACATTGATGGTTAAGCAATCTGTTTCAACATGGGAGGAAAAAGGACTGTGCTCGACATTATGAAAGGAAAAAAAAAAAGATGATATCTTCCAATATGGTATCATCTTAAGGTATTTTCTTTCTTTCTTTGTAAAAGATTTTTATTTATTTATTTGACAGAGAGAAATACAGCGAGAGAGGGAACACGAGCAGGAGGAGTGAGAGAGGGAGAAGCAGGCTTCCTGCTGAGCAGGGAGCGCAATGTGGGGCTCAGTTCCGGGTCTCTGGGATCATGACCTGGGCCGAACCCAGGCACCCCTCTTTCTTTATTTTTAAAGAATTATTTATTTAGGGCACCTGAGTGACTCAGTTGTTTAAGCCACTGCCTTCAGCTCAGGTCATGATCCTGGAGTTCCGGGATCAAGTCCCGCATCAGGTTCCCAGCTCCTTGGGGAGTCTGCTTCTCCCTCTGACCTTCTCCCCTCTCATGCTCTCTCTCACTCACTCTCTCTCTCTCTCTCTCTCAAATAAATAAAATATTTTTTAAAAAATTATTTATTTGGCACAGAGAAAGAGAAAGAGAGAGCACAAGCAGTGGGAGCAGCGGGGAGAGGGAGAAGCAGGCTCCCTGTTCAGCAGGGAGCCAGATATGGGGCTTGATCCCAGGACCCTAAGATCCTGACCTGAGTCCAAGGCAGATACTTAACCAACTGAGTCACCCAGGCACCCGCTTAAATTATTTTGGAGGGAAGTTTTAACTCTATGCTATTTTTACCTCAGGCATTGACTTGAAGGAATCAAGGTACAAGGAGAGTCCAATGTGCCCAGGAACCAATGGTTGTTGGCTTTTCTCTCCCCTTCGCCACCCCCACCTTTCCTGCTGCCTAGTAGTTGAGACATCCTGTCAATGCCCACTGGCCTTGGCCTTCCATGCCTAAGCTGCCAGAGACGGATGACATGGCCTAACTTAGAAAGATGATCTGAAACAATCAGGTCCTCTTTCTCAGCATTTTGAACAAAAACTATAGAAAAGGTGGGTCAGGAGACTATTATCATTTGAAATTTAAAGATCATGCCATAAGGGCCACCAAAGAGATCACTCCAAGTCAATGTTATAGGGGAGCAGAGATTATAAATAAGCAGACATTGTTGGTCTCAGAACAGAAAGTCACTGTGAAATGTGACTGAATCACATTGTTGGGTTTTTAATAATCATCTTTATTAATTTTCTTATGAACATACACATGAGGTATAACTGATTACAGAGTTCTTTCTTTTCTTTTTCTTTTTTTTTTTATTTGAGAGAAAGAACCTGAAGTAGACTCCGCACTGAGCACAGAGTCTGATGGGTGGCTCAATCCCACAATTCTGAGATCATGACCTGAGCTGAAACTAAGAGTTGGATGCTTAACCAACTGAGCCACCCAGGCACCCTTAGAGACAGATTTCTTTTTTTTTAATATTTATTTTTAAAGATTTTATTTATTTATTTGACAGAGAGAGAGAGATCACAAGCAGGCAGAGGCAGGCAGAGAGGAGGAAGCAGGCTCCCTGCTGAGC
>PITA01019418.1:26294-37709 GCA_004023965.1 Spilogale gracilis | reverse complement strand
GGCAAACTGGAGGACAGTGGCAGAAGGAAAGCAAATGGGAACTAGGGTAATCTAGGGAGGGAAACGAAACTACAGAGACTTTGAACACAGAAACAAACTGAGGGACTTGGAGGGAGGGGGGTGGAGGGATGGGAGAGCCTGGTGGTGGGTACTGGGGACACCTAAAGCGGGGAGCACTGGGTGTGGGGAATGGGGAATGAATCTTGAAACACTGGAAAAAAAAAATTTAGTAACAATAAAAAAAAAAAATATTTCTTATTTGTCTGAAAAAAAAATAAAAACGAGAAAAAAAAACAAAAACAAAAAAACGTAATGCAATATAATAAACACAACAGGATAAAATACACATGCAAAAAAAAAAAAACAAACTGCATAAAAATCATGACATAATTTTATGCTTTATGGAATGAAATGAGGTACTCTGCTGAAATGAACACCAACAGCATCACCTGATGGGGTTTTCCAGGTTCTGAGAGCCCCTTTTGGAAAGCTGTGGCCTCCTTTCAGTAATGGTAGGGAAAATTTTGAGAACCCTTGGGTTAGAAGATTTAATTCTGACAGCTAGGCTGTGTGAGTTCATTAGGGTTTTTGCCTTTTTCAGATTTACATTTAAAAATCCTTATGTATCTATTTCCACCAAGCTTGCTTCCATCTTAAGCTGTATACCTTCCATATTCCTTCTCCTTTGCGATAAGAGTCTAAATAAAATACTTTGAACCATTAATGGAATGTAGTTGAGCCAGTGACCTCTCTGTCACGATGTTGATTCATAGCCACAAGGAGCAATGGGCAGCAAGCCCAGATGCAGACAGTGTCTAAATCTCAGCAACAGGTCAAATGTGCTGCTTACTTAATGAGCCCCTCTGTCTAGAGCAAGCAGGTCGCCTGTCACAGTGGATACAATTTCTCATGGTAGGAATTAGTTGTACACAGTTTCCTGCCACCGGGATTTCTCATAAACAGCCTGTTTGTGACCAGGATGAGGTACTCTTCTGCAACAGCTGAAGAATCATGTACTCATCCCATGCTCAGGGACTGTGGCCATAAGAGGAAGGGCCTCTGTTTAGTGAGGCTCTGCCTCTGCTTGGCACTTTACCCATGTGATATTATTGATGTCTTGTGGCATTTCAGTGAAGTAAGTGTAATTATTAACACATGGGCACACGGATTCAGTGATTAGGCTGGGACTCAGCTGGGCTGAGACTCTAGATCTGGCTAATGTGAGTGCTCATGTTTTTTCCACTTGACCACACTACCTCCATAGTTATTGTGGGAATTTTGCTTATATCTCTCAGTGACCTAAATTATTTCCAGAGCCTTCTACCAGCAGGCAACAAAATACCTAATAAAAGCACACTATTTTGGGGGGGCCCACAAAATAGTTATTTGATATAAATGCCCATTTTGGAAACTGTTAGTAATTGTCCATTTTATCTCTTGAGTTTTCTGAAATTTCATCAAAATACATTGAGTATTTTGAGAGGTGTGCAAACTTAGACTCTGGAGTTGTTTGGTTGAACTCAGGGTTCAGAGAATGTATTGGCACGCTTCATCTTTGCCTAGTGTAGTCCCCAAGGCTTGGAGAATCTGGGAGATTAATTTCCATTAAAAACAGTGGATTGACCACAAACACTTATTCTTTCCTTACACTTTGAAAATGATGTTCAAATGACTCCAGGAGAAGTAAGAAGATGTATCAATAAGGACAAAGGCTAGAGTTTTGTAGATCAAGGAAACATCAGGCAGAGGACTAGAGTTTAAGATCCAGAGCTAAAAATGGAATTGGGAGAGTGCATAAGTACATGTCTTCATACTGAACTAAAGGGCTCTAGTGCTCTTTCACCATCAGGGTTTCACAGTTCAAAAGGCCAAGACACAGTGTTATCTAAACATTAAATGGAATGTTCTGAAACTTGACTGAGGTTCTGAACATTCTTTCATACCATTACTATCTGTGATGCTTTAATTTTGTGTTAGGCCTGCTGTGGGTTGCAGTATGGTAGGCTTGGTTAGTGGTTATACTCATATTCCTGGTGTCTCATGGACCTGTTTGCATTTTAACAGCTACTTACTAAGTGGGCAAGAGCACGTACTGATTAGGTGCCAAGCTAACCTGAGAAGTGGCAAGCTAATTTCTGCTGAGCCAGTTTGGCAGCATGAAAACATGAAATTCTCTAATGAAACATACAAACATTTTGTGATAAAATTAACTGGGTCTTGATAACATTTCTTTCAACCACCAGTAGATCTTCAAATAACCCTTTAATACCATAACCCTAAAAAAGACACTATGTCAAAAATCATGCTTGTATTTCTACTTTGCCCTTCTTCCTCCATGCTTTATTCATTGTTTGCAATACACAATTACATAAAATCCACCCACACATCTCCACAGTGTAAGCAAATGGCATGCTATAAACTACCAAGAGTTAGCTGAAAATCACAAATCTCTATACTTATAGATTCTCTAAGCATATGTTTAAGGTTTTAGAGAATCCCTTCCAGGAGCTGGATTTTTTTTTTTTAATATTGTGAAAGAATCCATAGACCATTCCTTTAAGATCATGGGGTTCTTAAAAATCCAAGTTTACCTTAACTGTGAATCATCCTACATAATGTTTATACTGAACTATCTGCTGCTAGAGAGCACGGACGATTTTACATAATTTTAGTGTCTCTTGACAATAGATAGCACCACAGTAGGTTTATGATAAAGGTATGATGAACAAATTCCATATCGATGAAAGGAGTGTGACTCTTTTGGACTCAAAAATTCTCTAATTGCTTAGATGCCAGGTAGCAGCCTTCTATTTCTAGGTTTTACCACTAGCCTCTGTCCTAAGGTTCACATTATGGGACAAAAGTAAAAGATGAGCCTCTATTTACTTAAGTCTGTATATTCAGGCTTCTGTTATTTATAGCAAAATGTGATTCTAACTAATTCATGTGTAGGGGATGGGGGAGGAAGTCCCACTGAAACAAAACATAAAGCAGGTCTACACTGGACATTTTCTAGGAGGGATTTGTACTAAAAAAGTCTTTTTTAAAAAATTAGTATACCAGTCCCTTTCATGAATGTTGAGTATAGAGTTATGTGAGTCTGCTATTCCCTAATCCTTACTATGATTAAATAAATACTAAGTCATTTCGAACTTGTCTAAGATATTGTCCATAATACTATAGCAAGATGTAAATATGAGTGAGGAATGGCTCTCTAATAAGCTACTACTAGAGCTTATTAAAGAAGACTGGATAAACACAAATTTATATGATACAAAGTATAGTCCACTACATAGCATGAAATAAATGTAATGGAGAGAGACATTACATTGTATTGAAGGGATCTGGAAAACTTCATACAGAAAGCCGTTGAGAATGGACTGGATCTTATCAGGTTGAAAGGTTAGGACACTATCAAAGAAGAGACTAGTACAAAGTCATGAAGGTGGATGTGATAAAGAGCTATTAGCTACTGTATGAACTATGTTAATTTCTCAGCTCCTGAGAGCTGTCAAAATATCATTTTAGATCATTGAGATCTCACATTTACATTTTAATTTAGCCGCCTTCGATGCTCTTGTCAGAGAAAAAAAATTATTTCTCCATTTAATTCTAGCAATGGAAGTAGGGACTTGAAGATACTACAATTTGAGGGCATTAATGTAAATTAATTCCTTATTTGTACTGTCTATGAGAGAGCTTGGAATGTACTAGTACATTTTTATTTTCCATGATGATTTGAAAGATGCCTATTTTAATGATATCAGGATTATAATAAATGCAATCCCCTTGACTATCCTTGCCCACTATATAATGTGTGATGCTCTTTAATTGCACTCCTTGTCAAACAAAAGGAAATTATACAAACAAAGTGATACAGCCTGTGAACAGATAAGAGTTGCACTTTGTAAATTGTTCCAGAGTGTGGGAGAATCCCCAATGTATCTTTGATCATCACTTCTCTCGCTTGTTTTTAAAATGCCATCTATGACATTCTTTCTTGATGGTAGGATGGAGAGATCACCCTTCTTCAAGGTTGCCAAATAGTTAATACCATGGAATTGTTCACATATAACCTGAACAAATCATCCAAATAGTAGAAGAAGTTTTAAGGGTTTCAGAAAAGAAGTTTAAATAATAAATACATATAAAAAATTAGGTCAACGTGTAAACACCAAGCACAGGAATAATGCTACCTTTGAGAGTGCCTCATGCAGACTGTGAACTGGTCCGTTCTAGAGAGTGGCATTCACATCCTAGTCTGTGGGATATCACTCTTGTTGCTGAGTGGCACACAACTTCCATGGCCATACAAGGCAGCCCAGCCCATTCTTTGAGTTATCTTTTGTTCTGCTTTTGCTTATCGTGGCTGCAGGGGTTTCCTTGCTAAGTTTCCCAGTGTTTTTGGCCCCCAGCTCTTACTTTCCCTGGAGCATTGGCAGTGGGACTGATTGGCAGCTGGGTTATCCAACACTGTCTTTGGCTGTGTACTTGACTCCCTATCTTACCCTGAAAACTAGCCTTCATGTACCCACAGTCTTTGTCAAAGATTAGAGGGATGTTTAATGCCCCCGTTTTTTGTTTTTGTTTTGTTTTGGTTTGTTTTTTTTGGCTCCTTCCAGATGCCAAGGTCTTTCGCTGCTTATGACTTTTTGCTTAAAAGAGAATCACCATTTTGTCTTTGTGCCCTTTTATTAGAGTGGCTATATCATATATTGTCCAATCAGGGATAACTTAAGATGTATTATATGGTCACCCTAATACAAGGATGATATTGATAATGAAACTGGAAAAACAGATATAAAATGGGACTGTGCTGGTCATCCTGGGGTATCTGCCTATCCTTCTCTTTCTCTAAGCTGATATGCAACATGCTCACACCTTTAAAGGTTAAGTTATGTTTGGAATATTCATAGTCAGTAAAAAAATAGCCATTGTCTTAATGTCCCTGAATGTACCTTCACCTCATGGCACTTCTTCCAGGACTCTCCAGACCTCCCTATCCTTTAACATCTAAACTGCTAACCCTTGGCATGACTGGAGGTCTCTACCCTGTCCCAGGCCTAAGTTTGGCATCGGCTGTAATGGGAGCTGTGCCATATCACTTGCTCAGTGCTTATTGTATTATCGCAGCCTTTCTTCTATCTGTTTACAAAGTCCTTTTTTTCTTTTACTTACTCTGTCATTCTATCAGAGTACAGTCCCAATACTGAGAAGATATTCAAACTTCAGTTTTCTGTTTCATCCCTACATAGAGTTGTGTCACATTCAGTTTTGTAGATGTTGGTTATATAAATGTCATAAATAGCAAGATATTTTTTTCTGACTCAAGGAGAGAAAGGTATTTGATTTTGTTATCAGTTTCATAGAACCACATTGTGATTATGGTTACTTTAAGCAAAACTTTGAAAGAAGAGCTCTGTCTCTCATCATAATAACAACATTAAAGAAAGATTGTTTCTGTCTGTGAACTTCCTCTCGACTGGAATGTGGAGAAGGCGACTGGTCTCCATGAGTAAGATTAGAAAAACTAAATAAGAGTGTCAAAGAGCATTATGACTTTAAAAAGGGGTAGAAAATAATTGTGTCTTTTGCTTAAAAAAAATCACAGGTCAAGATTACTGGGTCAAATTAAGAAATTTCAAGAAGTAGTAAGAAAAAATAAATTTTGTGTTGGTGAAACAAATTCTCCCTTTTTTGAGATCATCAGATAAGAAATCAGGATGAAGTTCCCCCTCCCATATAGCAACTGTGAATTGAAGGGTGAGCTCTGGATTAAAAGCCAGTATTTTCATGACTTCATATAAATGTGAGATCTGAAATATTTAAAATGCTAAGAGGTCTTTAACAGGAACTTCTTTGCAGAATTAGTGTCTTTTTTGTCATGCCCAGAACTGAGATTGAGGAAGGCATAAGGAGAACATAAGAAGTCTGGGGATGTGTGATGGGGCTGCAGAAAGAGCATATGACCTATAGTGAAATGAAAATCTGGGTTCAAATCCAACTCTGTCCCTTGCTAACTAATCTCTCTGTGCAGCGACTTCCTCATATAGCAAGGCAAATACTACATTCCCTATGAGGTTATTGTGAAGATTTCCCAATTTAAAGTAGATAAAATGATTAACATGCCTACCTCACAGTAAGTGCTTTATAGGTAGCACATTAAAAACTGGGAAAATCGGATGCAGAGTGTAGGAACTAAGGAGATAATTTTTAAGGAAGAGACTAAGGCAAAGAGAAAGGAAAGATCAATGGGACCTGAAAACTAGATGGGGGTTTGAGGAGTGTGTGGAGAGTTGGAAGAAGAGCATAAAATGAAGAAAGGATAAAGAATGAAGCTGGCACTCCTGGAGGAATTGACTCCATGTCAGGTCGAGACCAAAGGCAATCCTGACATATACTCAATCCCCTTGCTTCTCTGGATATCAAAGGGAAAACAGTGGCAATTTCTGGCCGTAGAAAAATAAAAAGAAGGCATACTTTTACAATGACTATACCCCATGGATCAATGTTTAGATGGGAAGTTCATAGCCCTGATATCCCTGCACTTGTAGAAGAGCTATAGGTGTGCTTTGGGAGGGACTGTGAGGCCCCTGAAATTATGTGAACAATTTGGTGTATATTTGTGTTTTCTGGGAACAGACTCCATTGCTCTCTTCAGACTGAACAAGAATGGTGGTGGATGTTAAGTCCCCAGCATTCATTCTGTGGCTCCCTCATTGTATAGCAGCAGTGTAATTTGGAAAATTAGTATCTCCTCTAGGGAAGTGTGCTTGATCTAAGAATAATCCTATGCTCCTTTGTAATAACTGGTTTGATATTAAAAAGAAACAAACCTGATGTGGCCATTATTCAGCTTTTTCTCTAACTCTTGAGAGAGAAAAGCTGTTCTTCCTCTAAATGTACATGTCTGAAGAAGCACATGGCACAGCCCAGAAAACAGCCTACAGCTGTGACAGGATGAATTTGACATTGTGGGTAGAGGAATAGAGAGATGGAGAAAACTGGAGTCCTTAAGACATTCTTCTTTTTTTTTTTTAAGATTTTTATTTATTTGACAGAGAGATCACAAGTAGGCAGAGAGGCAAGCAGAGAGAGAGGAGGAAGCAGGCTCCCTGCTGAGCAGAGAGCCTGATGCAGGCCTCAATCCCAGGACCCTGAGATCATGACCTGAGCCGAAGGCAGAGGCTTTAATCCACTGAGCCACGCAGGCACCCTCCTTAAGACATTTTTGAGCCAATGGTTCAACAATGTCCTGACCAACATCTGAACTTCCTCTCTTGTAACTAATAAATGTTATTATTTAAATGAACCTGAACAATGTTTTCTGTTACTTTTAACCAATTGTATCTCAAATGTGTGACCCTCAAAATGTGAGAGTCAATAGTTTATACTACACTAAATGGAGAACGATCATAGAGAATGCTTAAATGAACTGTTTAATGTTTAAAGCCATTGCAGTATATCTGGGCAACATGATGTATTTCTGTATTCTACCTATCCACAGTGCTTAAACAATATGTGCTTTTTCACTCCAGTAAAATTGTTGGAGTGCCTTGAACCCTTTAAAGCGGTAAAAGGATGAAGAGGATCATCATACAAAAAGAGGTGGTGGTGGGAAACTTAGGGATTGTGTGTGGGGAGGTCTTTAATTATGTACTTTAATTATGCAGATTTTATGTAATCACAATAGTTCAGAAAAATTCAGGTATACAAGAAGTGTAATTGGGACAGTGTATAATACAATTGCTTCAAGCTATTACTGGGGAGGGAGGTGTCTGCTTTTAGGGTGTTTTTTTTTTTTTAAGATTTTATTTATTTATTTGACAGAGAGAAACACAGTTAGAGAGGGAACACAAGCAAAGGGACTGAGAGAGGGAGAAGCAGGCTTCCCGCCGAGCAAGAATCCCAATGTGGGACTCGATCCCGGGTCTCCAGGATCATGACCTGAGCTGAAAGCAGCCGCTCAACCAACTGAGCCACCCAGGCGCCCCTGCTTTTAGGTCTTGATCAACCCCTTACTAGTCTTTTGTTTCAGAGGTAAATCTAGGTTTCCTACTTGGCAGGAGTGGTTAAGTACTCTTACTTCATTGGCAAATGAATGTTCTGTAGGCACCAACCCAGCTGTGCTCTGCTCCTGCCTTTGCAATCTGCAGGCAGCTAAGTCCTAATTCAAATTTTAGTGGTAGACTAGTAGCTAGTCCTGATCAACCCTTCTTTCTGATATGTACCCCCTTCTCTAGACTGCAGAAGCTTGGTTAGGCACATTAGCTTTCTTTCTTTCTTGAGCACTCTCATCTAAACCCTACCTTCTACTCAGAGCCCACGGTAACTTTCAAAGCCTCTCTATATCACTTTAGGTCTTGTACAACTTGGGAGGTTGAAGATGGAAACTTACAGCCCTCTATTGGCTAGATCTGCCATGCTGCTCTCTCTATGTCCCTTCCCATGAGTGTGTGAGGATATTTTTTCCAACATTGCAGGCAGAAAGCTAGGCAAATGTCCACTCTACTCTTGGAACTCAAACTTAAAATGAAATCTGAGAGGGAATTCTAGTATGCCTTTGCCACTATCCTCTTTGCATTTTTATCAATCATAGGTTAACCCAATCACGGGTTAATGAATAGAAATCAGTCCACGGATGACAAAATGCTGGGAAAAATGGATGAACATAAAAGCATAGCTGAAGATACTTGTCTAGTACTTACTTAATATATCCATTCTTCTATGTGCTTTTTGTATGTTAGATTATTTCATTCTTATTTCATAGATGAGGAACTTGAGACATGGGGACATCAAATCACTTGCCTGAAGCCACACAATTGAGGAAAGAATAGAGTTAAGGTCTGAACCCAAGTAGACTGGCTCTAATGTACATGCATTGGGGTGCCTGGGTGTCTCAGTAAGTTAAGCACCTGCCTTGGATTCAGGTCATAATTCCAGGGTCCTGGGATCAAACCCCACATCTCCCTGCTCAGTGGGAAGACTGCTTCTCCTTCTCCTCCCTGCTCATGCTCTCTGTTGCTATCTCTGTCTCTCTCTCAAAAAATAAAATCTTCAAAAACATAGAGTACCTGCATTAACCATTATATTTTGATGCCCTTGGCATAGTATACTAGTCAAGTCATTAGAATGGATTCTTTAGATAAGCTAAAACAAAGGGCATAGTAGAGCAGGTAGGAAATACAGATTTTATAATAATCTATATGACAAAAGACAAGGGTTTTTAATTAGTTATCTTCTGGATATGAAGAGGAATAGCTGCTTTTTAAAGGTTAACACAATTTCATATTTCTGGCAAAGAAAATTATGATTCAGCAAAAAGGAGGCAAATGTTCCACTGTATTCTGACTATTCTAACCAATAGATTATGCTGGAATATTTCATCTAAGTCTAGTACCAGAGTTTACAAATAACACTATCAGACTCAAAATATCTAGTATATAATCCAAAATAATGTTCCTTCCAGTGGCCACTTGATGTGAAATGGGACACAAACTTGTCAAAGAGGCCAAGTCATAACAGTTTTCAGACATTCCAAGAATCATCATAAAGAAGAGATATGATCTGTGAAGTCGTGGAGTTAATATTTCAGTTCAAGACCAAGAAGAAACCACCCAAATGTTCAAAGTCTTCCACAGTGGTCAGGGCTGCCTCCTTACACAGTGAGCTCCCAGGCAACAGAAGTTTGAGGAAGTGTCTGGATGACTCTTTGTTGATCATCTCGTCTGATGGGAAATGATATTAATTGAAGTGCCATTCCAACAAAGTTGTTTTAAGAATTTAACTTTTCAAAGGTATTTTTTAGCCAAAAAAAAAATTTCTCACACAATTTTGTATTTAAAACATCAAATTAGTATAGGCTTCCCCAAACTCATATTAGCACATAATAATGGGCAACACTGTCATTAAAATTGAAAGAATGAAATTTAAGATGAAATTTGTAAACTACTTATTTATGTTTTGCAAAAATACCAAAAGCCCAATTTCAAAAGGATATTTTTCTGCAAATTTAATATCTTTAAGTTCTCTGGCTTTGGGAAGATGCTGCAATAAATAGAAGTGTGATTGTGAAGTGGTTGACTGCTTTGTCAAGATGCCCTACCCCAACTGCACAGGTGAGGAGTGTGGAAGGCAGAAAAGGTTCATGTAATTAGATAAATTAATTCTGGGTAACCCCAAAGAACATGGCTTGTGAGTCATCCACGCTAACATTTCTTGAACTTTGTCTATCCTAAGGGAGATGAAGCAATTACACAGACATAAGGTCTTACCCTTTCAGTACAATGCATCCCACATACCTCTAGTCATTCATCATCATCAGCTGTATTTGTGTTCAGTACTGTCATGCAAAGCTAGTTGCCAACAATTATTTAAAAAAAAAAGAAACCAAAAGGTTATGCATTAAGGAGATCAAGCAAAACCAATTTTCATAATCTGTACTGTAAAGACATTAATCCATCAAAGGGATAAGTTACTAAGGAGCCACTGAAGATATTCTTGCATCAAGGGCTACCTCCAAAGAGCTAAGAATTAAATGAAGTGTCTATCTATCACTCATGATTTCTCTTCTCTGAACAGAATCCACAATGGCTATGACAGTTGTATGGCAGCCTATCCCTCTCCATTTGGTGTTCATTTGACCTACATTCTCACCCACTGCTTGTGAAAAGCTTTTTCTCTGACCTTCCTCATTACCTGATTTTTTTTTCTAAATAACAACAGTAACAAAAATACTCTAAGATTTTATTACCAGAGAAATTTCATGTTTCAAGCATACTGTCTGATATAATAGTGCTCCTATTTCTCCCAACTTCTTAGAAAAGGAATGAAAATGTTCTAAATATATTTTTCTCCTCTCCTATTCCTCCTTCTCCCTCTCTTCTCCTTCTCTTCTCCCTTCCCTTCCCATCCCTTCTTTCTTTTCTCTCCTCCTTCACCTTCTCCCTTACCTCTAGAACTCATGTTTCCCTAAAAAATTAAATTATCTTCAATCCCAATCAGCCTTCTCATACTACTAATAAAATAGTACCTTGATAGTCCCTGCCATGTACCAGGCAGTGTTCTAAGCACATTACATATATTGGCTCTTTTAATCTTTTCAACAACTCTAGGAGGTATGCAGTATTGTTATACCCTTTTGTAGCAAGAAAACTGAAGCATGGAGAGGTTATGGAATTTGTCAATGGTCATGAATACAGGTTTTGTGGTTCCAAAGTCCATGCCTGAACCAGTGACATATGCCACTCCATTAACACTAGGGTTTTTCAGAGCAGTGACTTCCTTTGAGACTGAGGAAGAAGGGAACTAATTTATGCCAGTTACTCAACATATGTTACCTAGTTAGAGCTCTGTAACAAGTTAGGCATTATTATCCCTGCTTTCCAGACAACATTTAAAAACAACAACAACAAC
>PITA01019418.1:0-26194 GCA_004023965.1 Spilogale gracilis | reverse complement strand
ATAAAAATTATTAGGCTGAACCATATAAAACTAATCATTATGTAAGTCAAAAAGTGTAACTTAATGTAGATCAACATAATAAAGGTTTTACAATCCCTATTTTTATTTGCATAATTTGGAAAATATAAATTTGAGAAAAAAGACTAGTTTTAAGGGAAAACATAATCCTATTACCAAGAAAAAATTGTCAGTACATTTTATATAATTTTATTTCTTGTATAAAATCATTATAAGTATAGACTAAGCAGTCCTGACAGCTAGCATTTGCCATGCTGCCAAATCTCAAAGGAAAATAAAAGTTGGGTTTTTTTTTATTCCCCATTAAAATAAAAATACATTGTGGCATGTGGGTAAATTAATGCTAAGACAAAATTCCTTGTGGCATGTGGGTAAAATAATGCTAAGACAAAAGTTGTAGCACTAAGTACTCTAAAAGAAGAAGACCCTTAATTTATTAATGTAACCTCTCACCTTAAGAAACTGGAATAAAGACAGAAAAATAATTCCAAACCAAGCAGAGAAAGGAAACAATAAACATCAGAATAGAAATAGGTGAACTTGAAAATAGAAAAAACAATACTGAAACAAAGACCTAGTTCTTTGACAAGATCAATAAACTCTAATAAGGCTAACAACATAAAAAAGAGGTAGGGGCAGAGGAAAGAGAAGACAAATTGCCTATGTCAGGAATGAAACAGGAGATATCACTACAAACCCAGCAGATAACAAAAAGGTAATGGGAAATACTACAAAGAACTCTCTACACATAAATTTGAGTTTAGTTAAAATGGACCAATGCATTGAAAAGTAAAAACTGGGGCACCCGGGTGGCTCAGTCCTTAAGCATATGCCTTCTGCTCAGATCATGATCCAGGAGTCCTGGGATCGAGCCCCACATCAGGCTCTCTGCTCTTGGGAAGTCTGCTTCTCCCTCTCTCACCACCCCCACCCCCATTTGTCTTCCCTCTCGCTGTGTTTTTCTCTGTCAAATAAATAAATAAAACATTTTTTAAAAAAGTAAAAACTAAAACAACACATTCAGTATGAAATAATTTGGTTAGTCCTATAAATAAAAAAGAAATTGCATTCATAATCTAAACTCCACCCCCAACATTTTCCAATTCATTTTATGTGGTTAGTACTAACTGATACTAAAGCTCAGCAAAGGTGTTACAAGGTTTAAACAATAACAATAGAAACTACTGACCAATATTCTTCATGAACATATACACAAAAATACTCAATAAAATATTAGCAAATTGAACCCTGTGACATGCAAAAAAGGGTAATATACAACAACCAAGTGGGATTAGTTACAAGAATGCATTGGTGGTTCAATTGTTAAAAATCAATCAATACATTCCATTATTAACATACAAAAAAATCACATGATAATATCAACTAATGTAAAAAAATCATTTGATAAACAGTTTTTTTAAATTATAGAAACTCATCAAACACAGAATAAAAGGGGGACTTCCTTAACCTGACATATTGTATCTATAAATATGCCACAGCTAACTCAATACCTAATGGTGAAAAGTTAAATGCTTTCAAAGACAAGATAAGAATGTTCACTATCAAATCTTCTATTTGCTGTTGTACTAAAAGTTCTAGTCAGTGCATTAAGACAAGCAAAAGAAATAAAAAGCATACATATGGGGTGCCTGGGTGGCTCAGTCATTAAGTGAATCTGCCTTCCGCTCAGGTCATGATCTCAAAGTCCAGGGATCAAGCCCTACATCTGGCTCCCTGCTCAGTGGGAAGCCTGCTTCTCCCTCTCTCACTTCCCCTGTTTGTGTTTCTTCCCTCATTGTGTCTCTCTCTGTCAAATACATAAATAAAATATAAAAAGAATAATTTTTTAAAAAAACATTTCTTCAGAAATGAAGAAATAAAAATCACATAGCTTCTCATAGATAATATGATATCTATGTAGAAAATCCCAGGGAAATTGCAACAAAAGCTCTAAGGATAAATAACTGAGTTTAGTAAGGTTACACGTTACAAAGACAACATATAAATATCAATCATATTTCTTTTTTAAACAATATTTTATTTATTTGACAGAGAGAGGGAGAGCACAAGCAGGGGGAACAATAGGCAGAGGGAGAAGCAGGCTCTCCACTGAGCAAGGAGCCAGATGTGGGACTGGATCCCAGGACCCTGGGATCATGACCTGAGCTGAAGGCAGACACTTAATTCACTGAGACACCCAGATGCCCCTATCAATCATATTACTATATATAAGCAATGAACCATTGGAGATAACACTAAAAAGCAACAACACATATGATAGCTAAAAAAGAACTACTTAGGTATAAACCTAAAAATATGAATAAAATCTATATACTGATAACAACAAAATGATGATGAAAGTACAAATCTTTTGCTACTTTGGTTAAGTTTATTCCTAGATATCTTATGATTTTTAATGCGATTGTAAGTGAGATCGATTCCTTGATTTCTCTTTCTGCTGCTTCATTAGGTGTTTAGAAATGCACTGGGATTCTGTATGTTAGTTTTAAATCATACAACTTTGCTGAAAGTGTATATCAATTCTAGTAATTTTGGGTGGAGTCTTTTATAAAACACTTATGAAAGAAATTAAAGAGGACATGAAGAAATGGAAAAATATTCCACACTCATGGATTGGAAGAACAAATATTGTTAAAATCTATACTACCCAGGGGAGTCTGGGTGGTTCAATTGGTTAAACATTTGCCTTTGGCTCAGGTCATGATCCTAGGGTCCTGTGATCTAACCCGGCCTGGGGCTCCCTGCTCAGCAGGGGACTCTGCTTCTCCCTCAGCCCCTCCCCCTACTTGTGCTCTTTCCCTCTCACTCACTCTCTCTCAAATAAATAAATAAAATCTTTAAAAAAGAAAATATATGTATCCAAAGCAATCTACTATTCAATGTAACCCCTATCAAAATATGAACAGAATTCTTCACAGAGCTAAAACAAGTAATCCAAAAATTTACATGGAACTACAAAAGACCCAAATGCCAAAGCAATCGTGAAAAAGAAAAGCCAAGCTGGAGGAAACATGATGCTGGACTTCAAGCTATATTACAAAGCTGTAGTCATTAAGACATTTTCAGATAAAGGGCTGTATCCAAAATCTGTAAAGAACTTATCAAATCGACACCCAAGGAACAAATAATCCAACCAAAAAATGGGCAGAAGGCCTAACAGACATTTCTCCAAAGAAGACATCCAAATTGCCAATAGACACATGAAAAAAATGCTCCACATCACTTGGTATGAAGGAAATACAAATCAAAACCACAATGAGATACCACCTCACACCAGTCAGAATGGCTAAAATTAACAAGTGAGGAAATGAGAGATGTTGGTGAGGATGCAGAGGAAGGTGAACCCTTCACACTGTTGGTGGGAATGCAAGCTGGTGCAGCCACTCTGGAAAACAGTATGGAGGTTCCTCAAAAAGTTCAAAAATGGGACTCCTTATAACCCAGCAAATGCACTACCAGATATCTACACAAAGGATACAAAAATACAGATTCAAAGGCGCACATGTACCCTGGTTTTTATAGGAGTGTTATTAACAACAGACAAACTGTAGAAAAAGTGGATCAACTGATGAATGGTGTATATATAATGGGATATTACTCGGTCATCAAAGAGAATGAATTCGTGCCATTTGCAGTGATGTAGATGGAGCTAGAAAATATTATGCTAAGTGAAGTCAGAGAAAGACAAATATATGATTTCACTTGTATGTGAAATTTAAGAAACAAAACAGATGAGCATATGTGAGAAAGAAGAGAGAGATGGAAGCAAACTATTAGAGACCCTTAACTATAGAGAAAGAACCTGCTACTCCCTCTCTCACTCCCCCTGCTTGTGTTCCCTCTCTGGCTGTGTTTCTCTCTGTCAAATAAATAAAATCTTTAAAAAAAAAAAATAAAAAAAACTAAGGGACGCCTGGGTGGCTCAGTTGGTTAAGCCACTGCCTTCGGCTCAGGTCATGATCCTGGAGACCCGGGATCGAGTCCCACATCGGGCTGCCTGCTCGGCGGGAAGCCTGCTACTCCCTCTCTCACTCCCCCTGCTTGTGTTCCCTCTCTGGCTGTGTTTCTCTCTGTCAAATAAATAAAATCTTTAAAAAAAAAAATAAAACTATAGAGAAAGAACTAAGAGTTGGATGGATGTGGGTGGGGAAGGACTAAATGGATGATGAGCATTAAGGAAGGCACTTGTGACAAGCACTAAGGGTTGTATGTAAATGATGAATCAGTAAATTTTATACCTGAAACCAACTTTGCCATATATGTTAACTAACTAAAATTCAAATAGAAATTGGAGAACCCCTCCCAATGATGATAAAATAAAATTCTTTTTAAAAAATATTTTATTTATTTGTTTGAAAGAGAAAGAGAGAAAGAGAGAGATTGAGAGAATAAGTTGGAGGAGGAGCAGAGGGAGAAAGCAGGGACCCCGATGCAGGACTCCATCCCAGAACCCTGGGATCATTACCTGAGCTGAAGTCAGACACTTAACTGACTGAGCCACCCAGACACCCAATAAAGAAACCTAAATATATTGAGATGCCTGGGTGATTCAGTTGATTAGGCAGCTGCCTTTGACTTGGATCATGATTCCAGAGTCCTGGGATCGAGTTCCATATCTGGCTCCTTGCTCAGTGGGCAGCCTGCTTTGCCCTCTGCCTCCTGCTCTCCCTGTTTGTTCTCTCTTGTGCATGCTGTCTCTAACAAATAAAATCTTAAGAAAAAAAAAGAAACCTAACTAAATGAAGAGAAATACTGTTTTTGTAGATTGGGGAAACTTAATATAGTTAAGGTATTTATTCTCCATAAACTGATCTACAAATTTAGCACAATTCCAATGAAAATTCTGGTAGGATTTTTGTAGAGCTCAAAAAGTTGATTTTAAAACTTATGTGGAAAGGCAAGGAACTAAAATATATCAAATAATTTCAAAAAGATAAAGTGTAAGGCTCATACTCCTTAATTTTAAGACTTACTATAAAGTTATGGTAATGAAGTTAGTGTGATATTAACAAAGGAATAGATATACAGATCAAAAGAACAGAATAGAGAATCCAAAAATTGACCCACATAACTATGGGTGATTGATTCTTAGTAAAGGTGCAAGTATAACTCAATGGGATAAGCATAACCTTTTCAACATCTGGCATTGGGAAAATTGGATGGCCATGGATAAAGAATTAAACTTTGGCCTAATGCATACCTTATGCAAAAATTAGCTCCAAAGGGATCTTATATCTAAACATAAAACTAAACAAAACAAAAAACCCTAAAAATTCAGAAGAAAGCAGAAACTCTTTATGACATTGACAAGAATTCTAAGGAAGAACATATTGATAAATTGAACTTCACAAAATTAAAACTTTTGCTCTGTGAAAGACATAGTTAAGAGAATGAAAAAGACAAATTACAACCTGGGAGAAAATAATTGCAAATCATATATCCAACATCTAGAACATAATTAGAATTCTCAAAACCTGATAATAAAAAACCAAACAACCCAACTTAAGAATGGGTATAAGATTCAAACAGACATATCAATGAAAAAGACATATGGGTGGCAAACCAAGCACATAACAATATTTAACATTATTAGCCATTGGGGCAATTCAAATTAAATCCACAGAAAGTACTATTACACACACATTAGAAATACTAAAATTAAAAAAAACACCACCAACAACACCAAAACTAACCAGAATATCAAGCACTGTCAAAAATGCCCTACTTGAGATTTCATGCATGTTGGTGGGAATGCAAAATGGTATAACCACTATGGAAGAGAGTTTTGGAGTTTCTTACAAAGTTAAATACATGTTTACCATATGATTTAGGAATCTGACTCCTATGGTTATGTAAAATTAAAACTTATATTCACACAAAAACATAGTGAAATGAAAGCTTATATGCACACTAAAAATCCTGTACATTAATGCTTATAGCAGTTTTATTCATAAGAGCCCACCATTGGGGACAACCCAGGTGTCTCTCAAAAGGTGAATAAACTACGGTACATCCAATGAATGGACTACTGCTCAATAATAAAAAGGAATGAACTATTGCTAGAGCCACATGATGAATCTCAAAGCCATGATGCGTGAAAAAGAGCCTGTCTCAAAATGTTATATATTGTATAATTTCTTTTATATGACATTCTGCAAAAGGCAAAACTATAGGGATATGGAACAGATCCTTGATTTTTGTCATACATAGCTCTTTGTCCACTGTCTAGAAGTTAAAATTTCTGATGAGTTATTGCTACTTTTGGTTAAGCAAAAGAGAGTACATGGGAAAGATTTTTTTTTCTTTCGTATCTAAGAGGGCATATTGCTAGTGTTCTTCTCAATATGAAAGAGTAAATCCATTGTCATCACCATTCTCTTTAATTCAGAAATTGTCTGGAAGATAAAGTTTCTGAAATCAACAGATATTTATTGAAATATTCTATTCATTTGATACTTGGAAGGAAAGTTTAGATTGTAATAGTGATGCTTGCAAAGATTTAATAGTGATAAAAAAAAAGAAGGTGTCAGATCTTTCCGATTTTTTAAAAATAAAATAGAAGTAATGAAAATTTGAAACTGAATATAATATCTTTTTGTCAATTTAAGCCTTGTTACTCTAGTGGGGAGTGAATAAAGGGGAAGCATGGAGGAACTGTGAAATCTTGTGTTGCGGCTCTTGAACTTGACTGCACATAACAATCACATGAGAGCTTTCTCATGACAGATTGCTGGGCCCCACACCTCCAGCACATTCTCTTTGGATAGACAGACCAGCAAAATGAACAGTCCCGGTATAAATCTGTCTTGCTGTTTCAGGAACTGCACCACCATTTGGGGGTAATTCGGCCAACTCAAGGGACCAACCAAGGGATTTAGAAGGGAACAGGAATGGCAAGAGGCAGGGTGCATTGCACATCTTCAAGGCCATTGCTTAGTTTTCTTCAGGCCCTTGGACTAAACAAATGGATTTCTCGGATTTAAACTTTGGTTATTCTCATGGTAGAAGAATCATAAATGACCAGTCTCAAACTTGTCCAGAGATTTCTCTCTTTTTGGCATTAAGAAGTGGGGCCACATGCTCTCCATTAGTCATATTATAGATTCAATGGTGCAACAGAATTTAAGTCAGAGTATTTCTGGAAAACATACAACCACTATTATAGGTATTCTTCCTGGCTACATTTCAACATGAGAATGCTTTAATTACTCTTCCTGATTCTGCTGATCTCTTCCCCTTTACTGTATTTAGTATTAACTGAATTAGAATGTATGTGGTTGAAAATAGATTTTCAGCCATAGTATAAATTTATAGATGAGGTTTTATAGCAGTTCAATGTCCTTTAAATAAGACATGGCATATTATCAATATTTAACTCTGTGTTTATCCATTATGAGTATTTTACTTGTAATTATCAAGTTACTATACACATTGTCATTTCTATTAAGCATATTTTTTCTTCAAATAAAACACATCTGAATGGAAAGCTTCCTTCTCCCACCTCAAACTTCATTCTCCCTGCAGTCAGGACAACAGCAAAAGCACATAATCACAATTTACAGATGTCATATATTTTATGAGTTGGAGATTTTAAGCATAATCACTATTTACAGCTGTCATGTATTTTATGAGTTGGAGATTTTAAATGTCCTATGAAAAAGACAGGGCAATAGAAAGAACTTTAAAAATTATTTGACTTAGCTATTTTGTTTTACAGGTTTAAAAAATATTTGGGGCCCCTGGGTGGTTCAGTCAGTTCAGCGTTCAGCTCTTGGTTTTGGCCCAGGTCATGATCTTAGAGTTGTGGGGTCGAGCCCCACATCGGGGTCTATGCTTGTTGTGGAGTCTGCTAGGGATTCTCTCCCTCTGCTTCTCGCTCTGCCTGTCAGCACAGGCATGCTATAAATAAATAAATAAATAAATAAATAAATAAATAAATAAATAAACAAACAAACAAATAGTTAATTAAAAAAATCTCTTTTGAAAAAAGGAAAAAAATGACTGCGATACACAAAGGTTAGGTAACTTGCTTAGGGTCACACAACTAAGCTACTGACTGAGGCAGTACTAGAATTGGCCTCCTAGTGGTTGGGAAAGTCAATATTAAAAGAAATGAACTGATGTACCGTATGGGGACTAACATAACACACACACAGACACAGACACACACACACAGAAATGAACTATATCCTAGCATTTCAAAGGATGTATAAATTATTATAATTCATTTAGGTCTATTTTATGAGGCTTTAAAAAATCTCATAATTCAGATATATTCTGATCAAAAAATAATTCACTGCAGGATTTAGATACTGATTTTCTTCCAAACAGTTCATTAAAATATTTAATTTAAACTAAATAAAAGTGGTCATTAATGATGTATTCCTGCTGACTTCTGAGGGGCTATAAATAAGTGGTCTAGGAAGAAACTTGCAGAAGGAATGAAGAGCTAAAATGAAGCCATAGGAGAAATAAATGGCCCAAGAGCAATGTAGTTGGAATAAACTTTCACAATAATAACTTTCTTTACATTTAACTTTCTCAATTTGTCAACACCTACATTTATTTTTCAGACTTAGATTTTCCTTCACTCTGTATGTTTTCACCATAGCTTAAGACACAGGTGAATAAATGTTAGTACCGGTGGCAATAATACATTTTTATGGAAAATTAAATTCTAATTGAATATAATTAATAATAATGAATGTGATTTCAGAATCATTTAAAAATATTGACCCTTTGTTTTTGACCTGAAGTTTAAAGAATAACTGGTTTGCTAAAACAAGAAAGATTTTGGATGAAATTTGGCTTTGATCAGTTCAGTTTTCATCTTAGTAAGTTCTACGACTATGCTAATAGGTGGCTGAATGAACTCAGGGCAAAAGCAGCCAATCAGTTGTGCCAAATTCATTAAGTTCAACTAACCAATATGCCAATTTATTTAGATAAAGCATAATCAAAACAATTGGTTGGAGTGCCAAATATGGGTGTTTTATTTACTCAGTGCTTTACATATCACTGAGAGGGGCACTTCCAAAAGAATACCAGAAAACCATCTCCTCTGCTCTCACCTTGTCTTTTGAAAGTTTTGCTCTCTTGTCTCTGTGCTTCGGAACCATGTGGATGAAAGAAATTGACTTCTTTCCCTTTCTGGGATTAAGGGGAGAATTAGGCTCATTATCCTTAGCTTGCTCCAAAACTGTGAGTCAGATGAGACTAAGGAAAATACTGATGGCAGCTGTCTGTTCCAGAAAAATAATCACATCAAACTCTGTGTGTTACCTTCATGTTTGATTCTTAGCATATAGAGATATTATTGATAACAATAATATCTAATATGTTTTTAAAAGATTTTATTTAAAAAAAGATTTTATTTATTTGAGAGAGAAAGAGCATGAGCAGAGAGAGGGGCAGAAGGAGAGGGTGAAAAGCTGGCTCCTGATGAGTGCAGAGACCAATGTGGGGTTCTATCCCAGGACCCTAAGATCATGCCCTGAGCTGGAATCAGACTCTGAACCAACTGGGCAACCCAAATGCCCCTAAGATCTAATAAGTATTTTGTGCTTACTATTTATAATTACTGCTTAATATATATGTTTTTTAATCCTTAACCCCACCTAATAAGGTAGTTCCATTTATTACCAATATTGCCATTTTCCAGATGAAAAAATAAAGGAAGAGCAAGGTTAAGCTACTTGTTTATAATATTCAGCTCAAAATTGGTAGAGCTGGAATTTAAACACAGGGATTTAACCAAATTCTTAATCATTCTACTCTTCTTGCTCTTTTTATTTATTTATTTATTTATTTATTTATTTATTTATTTATTTATTTATTTTTTCTACTCTTCTTGCTCTTAATCAAAGATCAGCTTAGAAGTATTTAAAAAGAAGATCATTTATGTGAATCAAAACAAATTAGTCATGGAAATTAAAAACACACTCAAACTGAGAAATTTAGTAGAGGTACTGAGATATTAGTCTACCTGGGTTTTGAGTAACAATTACTGTTATTATAGCTTCTGTAAATAAAAACCTGATAAAATTTTAGTATCTGCGAAATGCAGGGATATAAAACATTTTATGAGATGATATAACCCATTCTTTGTCTTAAACTTAGGGTGATTAGAACAACAATCTTGAAAGTCATTCAAACCAGGTTCTTTTTTCAAGTATTTACTTGTTACTATTACAAACAGCTTAAAGAATTTTAAGATATAAGTCTTATCTTCATGGAACTTACTATTAGAAAAACTGGTCATTGGCATTTGTACATTAGCTAACCATATATATAAACATGGGATAATTAGCTTTAGTTAAGTATCACAGTGAATACTACCCATGCAATCCCTTTGTTAGATGTGCTCCAAGTAGGGGTGGAAAATGTGGATCATTTATGCTAAGTTTCATGAAGGAGGTAAGCTTGAGTTAGAATGTGAATGCTGGGTAAGGAGAAAAGAGTGGTGAGATGGACTTACTAAGTGGAAGTAGGATCAGCTTGGTATGTTCTAGGTGATAGTGAGCAGACACTTGTGGCTAAAACAAGATAGCATAGAGAACAGGTAGGTGGGTAGGTTGGGTGTACCCTTAGGTTTAGGAGTTTAGATCTCAAAGCAGCATAGGATTATGAGAGGCGGTAAGGTGATAACGTGTTTTAAGATGATAATAACAAAGATATTGTGAATGTATTGAAAAGGGACAATCTCAAGTTGAGGAGAATAGTTAAGAGACTGGAGCACAAATCCTGATATGGAACAGAAAACATGAAAGAGTATGATGGATTGTGTGTGCATCCTGCAGAGATGTCAGACAAGCTAACTGATATCAGGGCTATTCCCTGAGGTGGTAATTTAAGACGGAGCCGAAACAAACCACATCAGAAGAGATAAGAGTTCCAGAGCTCAAAATTCAAGAAGCCAAATCTATTTTTCAGTTACGGGGTCCAACATGGGGCTGAGAACTAGAGATGCAGCCAAAAGGATCTGGGTGAAGGCAAAATCTGACCAGGGGGTGAGGAGAAGGAATGGGGGCAAAGTGAGAATGCTCGAGAATGGCTAGAATTTCCCTGTAGAAATGACTAGGTTGGCTAAAGCTCTTCTTTCCCATAGCCTACCAGTTAGTCATTCTGAGCAGAGGATGGACAGACAATCATCACTGTGACTTATGAAGCATTAGGAAGCCTATTATAGTTGCCAGCAGTCTTATTGGGCATTTGCCCAGTCATAGTTTTGAGGACCTTGGAAAACCTAGATTGGTTCTAGGAGCTTTCTCAGGACTTTACTTTTCTCTGAAATGGCAGACTAATTTGGATGACTACAAATTTTTCATCATCTGAGTTTTGAAGCTCAGAGAGATTGCAAGATGGAAATGAATTCAAGAAAATTGCAAAGCTGAATCAAGATGTTTAAAAATAGATAAAACCAAAAACAAAAAAAGATAAAACCTAAAATTAAAATCATATAATTTTAGAGCAGAAAGGGACTTACAGTCTAAGCTAGAGTCTCAAAAATAACATTCACTATTGTCTTAAAAGTGTTTTTATATCATCAAGAGTATATTTCTATATAGTTTATAGCATTTAAGTCTTCCCTTCTGTAATAGATTAGAACCATAGAAAAATGCTTTTTAAAAAATATTTATTTATTTTACAGAGAGAGAGAGAGAGAGAGAGAGAATGGTGGGCAGAGGGAGGGAGAGTGAGAGCAGGGCTGGATCTCATGATCCTGAGATCACGACCTAAACCGAAACCAAGAATTGGGTGCTCAACTGACTGTGACACCCAGGTGCCCTGATAGAGAAATGCTAAAGTTTGCAATAATAAACTACCATACATCTTATTATAAATCCCACTGAGAATACTCATTAAGGAACAAAATAAATTGAGACAGTTACAAATAGATGACCGTAAAAAATAATCAAGATCTACTGCCAAAAAATACAAAAAGTTGATTTAAATGATGTATTTGAGAATTCCAAAGGAACATGTCTAGCCTTGTTAATACTACTATTCTACTGTTTTGTCCCATATGTAAGTGTATGTGAGATATTTAAACAGTAACATCTCATCTGTTGCTGCCAGGGAGAAGAGCTGCCTGGGCTACTGGAAGTCATATAGAACTAGTGATGAATGTACAGTGGGAGACATTTTTAGGAAGAATAGAAAAAGAAAGTTTTACTTTAAACTTGAACATTGACCATGCACAGAGAAGGACTAGGGATATTCACCTATTAAATTTTCAGTCTAGCATGAGCAAATGAGCAACCATAAACATCAGGGTAACAAAAGAGAGAGATCCATTGGATCAGGATTTTTATTAGCTACACGTGGTTAAGTTTTTCATCAACTCTCTCTCTAGAGAGGAAGTGACACTAACTCCAGGACCAAAGAAACCTATTCAATAGTATTTTTAGTATGTATATATGTATTTATATTTATAAGTAGAATTATTATCTTATTATTATCACTTTAATTGAGAGAGAGAGGTAGGATTATAAGCTGAAGACACTGGATTAATCTGATTTTTCTTCAGCAAGTTAAGTACCTCCTGGCTCATTTGCTTCACTGTTTTTTCTCATTAATTTGAGCATGGGAAATATTCTTAAAACCATAGCACAGAAACAATCACAGAGACATAATCTGAAATAAAAATCATATGTTTTCCTCCACATAAAAAAAGACTAGAACTGTAGCAACACATCTTAACCAAACTGTTTTCCCTGGAGAATAAATTTTCTGCTCGCAAAATAACTGTACATCCCATCTTGTTCTGATTATAGTTTAAGTCATATAATGAACTGTGAAAAGAATGTTACATGCCAATGTACCTTGTCCCCATACTGAACAGCTTTGGAGCACATTGCAGTAAATGTCAGTTTGTCATTCCTTGTTTTAAAATATGATTCTTGTGGCTTCTTTGCAGGTAGCCAACTACAGCTTCAATGCTATTAAGTCATTCTTTGTTTCTTCTTTTAGGTACTGTTGGGTAACTTTAAATGTACATCACTTTCCAATATAAGCCCTCATATATTGTAGATGTATGGTAGCATTCTTTGTTTTTCTGCAGTAAAACGATGGAAGTAAATTTATGAATCATCTGCTCAGGGTGCAAAGCAGAATGACATATTTAAATTATGTTGACACCACTGACCAACTAGTTTGTAATGCAAGAAATTTTCTGAAAAAAAAAAAAATCTTGATCTGGATATCTGTCTTGCTGCATTAGCTAATTTAGGGAAAAGGCTCCAAGAAAGACAGATGAGTAATATGCATGCCCAAGATGACAGAAATATGTGAATCATTTCTATAAAAGTGGAGGCCTTCCCTCCAGTCATACAGACATTCCGGCTGATTTTACATGGGATGAATGAAAACATTTGTGCCTTGCTTGTTCATAGAGAGATCTGGAGATTACAATGAAGGGTTTGCCTCTACAAGATTTCCTCATTAGAAATCCTCATTTATTTAACAATTTAGCTATATATTCAGGCTTGCATTGGACTTCTGGGATCTGAATCACATGCTGTGATTAGTCAAGATAAATTCTAATAGGAAATGTTCATGCGCCATTGGGATTTGTAGGAATGTGAAAAAAAATGATCCAGGTTAAAAACTAGTGGTGAATGTGGGATATGCAAAGGAGGGTATCTTCTGGTGAGTGAAAGGCATACTGGGGATATTTAGTCTTCTTGTATCTGTAATTTATTAAAATTGATAAAATGGGAAGCTACTAGTTATCTCCAATACAAGCCAAACCTTCATGAGAAAAATATATTGAGCCTGAAAATAAATTATTCCCCACTGCCAATAAGTGTTTGTACTTGTTTAGTAGCTAATCCTTCAACTTGTGTGTACCTATCTTATAATAGCTGAAATGAGAAAAAATGGTGCGTGAAATACAAACATCACCAACTAAAATGCATAAAAAGGAGAAAAAGGAAATTTGAAACATTTTTGTATAATCAGATTTAATGGTACTTTGTTCAATGATTATTTTTTTCTAAATTTTTTTATTACAATATAAATGTTCTGAAAATCCCACACTACATTGACTGTCCTTCTTTATTAACTGTCTAGGAATGCAAAAGTTTGGAGTTCATGGAAATTCCTTTTTTATTTAGTGCCATAGGGAGATTGCTAAGAAGAAAATAAAATTCTGTTTTTTAAAAAATAAAAAAAGTTCATAAATTCTTTGGAAGCCAATCTGTGACAAGCAGCTACATCTGAAAGAGAAGAGTGAGGCATTTCTTAATGAATCTATGAGCATTATATAAGTAATTTACTGTGAGTGGCAATAGTTTAGTAGAATAGTCCGACATGAAGCCATTTGTTTTGTTTTGTTTTAAGATTTTATTTGTTTATTTATTTAGTTAGTTAGTTGACAGAAAGAGAGAGTGAGAGAGGGAACACAGGTAGGGGGAGTGGGAGAGGGAGAAGCAGGCTTCCTGCTGAGCAGGGAACCTGATGTGAGGCTCCATCCCAGGACACTGGGATCATGACCTGAGTTGAGGGCAGACGCTTAAGGACTGAGCCACCCAGGCGCCCCAGAAGCCATGGTTTTATTATTAGAATTCCCAAATGAAAGAAGAGAAAGACTAGAAAGAAACAGCCTCCTGGGAGAAATCCAGGTGTGCCAGATAATTTTTTTTTATTAATTTAAATGCTTTACAAGAAAGTAATAATACACATCATTTATGGAGTATTTTCTATGTTCCAGATACTGTGCTAAGTATTTCACGTGCTCTATACTGGGTTTCATATTAAACTGTTCTCATTAAGTAATCACAGTGACACTATGAGGTAGGTACAGTTATTACCGTCCATTTGCAGGTGAAGAAATGAAGTCTAAGCAGCTTGTTTAAGTGGCAAGTGTAAGTGGCTTGCATAAGGTCACACAGCAATGATTTGTGTCTGTATTTGCCTAGCTTCAGAGCATATGTTCAACATGCATCATTGTAGAAATTGGAGCAATAAATAACCTTATTTATGAAAAGCAAACAAATCTTTTAAGTGAAGTTATTTGAACTGAGCAAAGTTTGATTCCAATTCAATGCTGCTGCTCATCACTATTCTTGGGAATCAGGTCCAGTACAGAGTATAGTTACTTCACAAGACGAATTATGAAGTCATTTCTTGTTCTCCCACTCCCTGCTCTTGTTTCTCCGCCTCACACTCATGTCATCATCCTCATCAACATCATATACCTGGGGCACCTGGGTGGCTCAGTTGTTAAGCATCTGCCTTCGACTCAGGGCCTGATCCCGGAGTCCCTGGATCGAGTCCCTGGATCGAGTCCCACATCGGGCTCTCTGCTCTGCGGGAAGCCTGTTTCTCCCTCTCTCACTCCCCTTGCTTGTGTTCCCTTGTTAGCTGTGTTTCTCACTGTCAAATAAATAAAATCTTTTAAAAAATTATATATTCTTGGTTTAAAAAATTAGTTCACTACTGTTTTGAAATTTCAATTCTCCTTTTAACCTTCCCACCCCAGTACCTCCCATCAGGGAATATTTCCCCTACTGGTGCTGCTGCATCCATTTTTGGACTGCTCTGACAATGAGGAGTTTATCTTACGTTAAAACTAAGAATCTTGGGCATCAGGATGGCTCAGAGGTGGCCAAGATTCTTAGTTTTAATCTTCTGCCTCCACACATAAAAAGATGGTGCTGGGGTAAGTGATATGTATGGTGCTAAATAAATCTTAGTCCTTGGAGACCTTTGGCTTAAGGGCTGTTTTACCAAGAGACCTCACATACCCAATGACATCAAATGTGGGTGTTTCATGAACAGTCATATTAGCTTGCTAGTTAATATTTTGTTAGAAATTTATTTTTATTTGAAATTTCCAATTTGACTATTAACACTGACAAGATTAACAGTGACTATGTAGCAATACTAGTAGTAGTAACACTGACAGGCACAGACCGCTGGTTTGCTAACGCAGTACATGTAATAAAGAGGCATTTGATAAAGTAGTAGGTGTTACTGGGAGTAGTCAGAAAATATCAAGGGGAAAAATGAGATTTTGTTGAAGAAAGACAGAATTTATTAGAAAAATCAACTTATATCAGGCCCTCACAATGAAAAGAAAGAACATGAAGTTGTAGTAAACAGAAGAGTATATAGGGTATCTGAAGTCCTGAGTTTGAGGCTAGGTTGTCACTTACTAATGTTGTGCCATTGGATAAGTCATTTAACTTCCTTGATCTCAAGTTTTCTTATTTCTTAAGTATGAATAATAACTGGTGTCACTTCCTACCCGTGCTAGGACTAAATCTAGTAAGACAGGGTTCTCCTATGAAGTAAATGTCACTCATCCTGAGACAGAAAAGGGGATAGGTATTGGAATACAAAATACAGAGGGAATTTCTTCACTTTCAGAGTTAAGTGATGGAGGTGGAGAAGGAGTAGGTGGTATTGGGCCTCTGTCCTAGAAACCCCTCTGGAGATAGACACTCTGTGGCACTACTGATAAGCAGTAAGTGGCACACCTGTGGGTATTACTTAAAAGAGCTTTAGGAACTAACTTGCTGAAACATTGAGAATCTTAACATAGAGTAGCACTAACCTGATAATACTCAACAGATTTCTTTCACTCCAAACCTGGAGAAACTGCTTCTATATTACCTGTGCTCCAACAGCCATAGTTGAAAACACTTAAACTCCTCAGTTATTTGATAATGTTTTCCTGGATTCTCTCCTTTAGGTAATGGTAACCAAGTTGCTTGACTTCCTAAGGTACAGAATATTCCATCTCTAGGAGATATAACAGGAAGGGAGACTCTGAGAAGAGAAAAGGGATATTCTTGCTGCAACAAGTGGGATAGGAGCGCAGAATCATTTAAAATGAGTGGTCTCCTCATTTTGTAATTCTAATGTGTGTGTGTGTGTGTGTGTGTGTGTGTGTGTGTGTGTGTGTGTGTGGTGTATAATGTAGATACAATTGTCTTTTGGAAACTCTGAAGTATTATGAAAACTCTTTGCATAGTCATTTGGCTATATTACTCAAACTCATAAACAATTGGAATTTGGGCGTAATATTTAGAGGATATAAATGATTTAAGTGATGATAACATTGAAGTTTAGGCCATGAGGAACACCAGAAATAGAGGAATTTCATTTATTTAAAAAAAATTGGTAGAAGGAAGCTAGTATGGACTAAACCATGACTCCTTCCCACTCTTTCCAGATTCATATGTTGGAGACTTAACTCCAACGTGACTGTGTTTGAAGACAAGAACTTCAATTAGGTGATATGGGTAATATGAGATCATAACAGTGGGCATCTATTCAGGTAACACTGTTGTCCTTATCAGAGGAGGAAAAGATAGCAGAGCTTTCTTTCTCCCTGAGCATGCAGTGTAAAGGCCAGAGATGACACAGTAAAAAGGCAGCCATCTACAAGCCAGAAAGAGAGTCTTCATCAGAAGCACCTTGATCTTATTAGAACTGTGTGAAATAAATTTTTGTTATTTAAACCACTCGCTCATGGTATTTTGTTATGGCAGTCCAAGCAGACTAAAACAGAGGTTTTCCTGTGTAGAGGGGACCAACAATAATTTGTGACAACTGTGGCCAAATGGGAAGTAGCACACCTGACAGTCCTTGACTAAACATTATTGGAGTGGTGGATTGAGTTGTAGAAGCAGACGTGGTAACTCATAGATATGATAAATTATGAAGGCAATAATAGCAGCAGCAAAAAATATCAAAAGTAGAAAGGCTGTCCCATATATCTGGGAAGTGTATGGTGTGTGGTACCAGACTGTCAGGGTTTAAAGCCCACCTCCAACACCTGCTAGTTGTATGACCTTGGGCAAGTTGCTTAAAGTGTAAGATGGTATAACTACAATACACCTTCTGTATGCTATATCTGTGATATGCCTACTATAAAATTTCATTATAAGGCTTAACTGTATTAGTATATGTAAAGTGCTTAAATTAATGCCTGAGCATTATCAGCATGAGTTATTTAATTAATAAGGAAACTATTCCAATGGATTACAATTATAAGAATTTTCCTTTTCACTTTCAGAGCCTGATCATTAGAGTAACACTCACTAACTACCCTAGAAAGCACTTGGTCCTAAATCATATAATTCTCACTTTCACACATCATAAAAATATTCACTTTTGTTTTTCAAATGAAAATCATTAAAATATATATAAACCCATTACCCGTTTTCCTAAGGACATGAAATAGCAGGTTTGATTCTTAGGTGACCAACAAAAGAACTCTACTGAAGAAGGATATAATGATTTTTATATTCTCTGTAACTTGACATCATCATAGGGCTTAAATCCTAGAGGATGTCTCATCTGCAATATTTTAATTCCTTTTGTCTCAGTGACATAAAACCTGTGTCTTAATTACATAAAGCTTTGTGTTATAAAAGCAAATAGTAATTTGGATAAATCGATATCAAGGAGAAGAACATGTTCTGATATTCTTAAACTGGGGTGGACCTAGAAAGGAAATGGCCAGTTGCCATGGAGTTCATGCCAAAGGGTGATTTGTGTCTTCTCTCCAGGACTCATTCAGTCCAGTCTCACTAGAATTCTTGGTGCTTATAATCACTGAAAACATTAATCTAATGGCTGTATGTACTAGGAAGTGGTGGAATTTGTACAACCTACATTGTAGGTTTCCAGAAAAATTCACAGCCCAAGTGTTATAATTAGATTAGGAAGGCAGAACCAAACGATGGAAGAAGAAGTTTGCTTTTCTTCATGGGGGACTTTTATTAACCTTGGTTAGCTTGGTTAGCTCATCTGCTAAACTGTGTTCTCCTTTGACATGAATTTCCTTGTAAAACTGTTCACATTGGTCATTACAGACTGAAGATTTTTTTTCCTCATCCTAATACACTTGTAAAGAAACCCCTCTCTGACAGCTTTCTCTTGCTAGGCTAATGGAACTGCCTGAGCTTATGATTATAAATGGCCTGTGGTTAGCCGTATTGGTTTTGGCAAGTCAATCCTCCTATTAGAAACCTCTTGTTTTTCTTCCTAAGTCTTCATCAGTAGTCTTGGCAAAGGCTTTGTTCACGATTCTAGCCTAAAACATCTACTCTGTACCTGACACTTGGAACTGTTCAGTGAGCAATAATAAAAATAATTTTATCCTAATGTAATTTTTAAAAAATTTAATTATTTTACTATTGTCATAATGAGGTTTTTTGTAATGCATTCTTACTATGGGAAACTATTAGTTTTTACTTCAGGAAAACGCATTTTCTCCAACTGGGCCATATACCAGAAACACTGTCATGCTGAATATTAGGAAAGGAAGATGACAATGATTTTCTAGAAATTCATTTACATATTACTAAAATGCAAAGTGAAAAGGAATTTTTACAATTATGACCATAATATTTTTTAATTTCTAAATCTTGTAAGCATCTTGAACTGAGGAATTACCATATTTCCAAACATCTAAAGACTGGTGCCTCTTACATAGTACATATTCCTAATTGTTTCATTATTACTTTTTTATCATTAATATTACTGATATTAATTATTAATTGATGGCAAATAAAAACAATTATTTCAAATTGATATACAAAGTCTTTGGTTCTCAGTTTATCCTGCCCCATCTTTAGAACCATATGGTTTTTAGTTTAGTGTCTTAGTTTCTTTACTTTCCTGATCAAGTAAATTTCTTCCTCCAAGCCATTTTTTTTTAAATCTTTGTCTTCTAGACAGGAATAATGTCCTGCTTCTCCTTCTGTCCTCTCAGTTCTGAAATCTTACATTTGATTATCAATAGTTTGGCAGCTGCTATTACTTATTAGGATGGAACCAGATAAACAGCAACAATTATCTTAACAGTTGGTACTAGACCTTCACTTAATGAAAGTAAATGCATGTGCTGCATGTGTTTAAGAAAATATCCTCATGAATGTGAAAAGAGAGGCTTCTGAGCAGAGTATGAAAGACAGAATTAAAAAAAAAAATAAAGAAGTGGGAATGGCCTGCATAAGAAAACAGTAGTAGTAAGAACTTGATTTTATTTATTTGTTTGTTTATTTATTTATTTATTTGCTTTGAGAAAGTAGTACAGGTAGAGCAACTTTAGCAAGAGAGTGAGGGGAAGGCTAGAAGTCAGAGACTGAGGCAAAGTTGACAGAAATATTTTGGAAGAATCACATAGGCACAATGTCTGGGCTATCTGGTGTGGAACAGACAACATATGTAAAACCCCCTGATGGTCCATAAGTTGACATAGTACAAACAAAGCCTGAGGCAGATGAAACCAGGAAACCATCCCACTCCTATTCCTCATGCTGCCATTGATATGAGTTAAACCTATTTCCTTTGTCCCTTCCATAGAATCATTATTAGCAGGAACTTTGGCTTGTTTCTTTTTTCTTCCTGCTTTGCCAGCAGAGTATGAACATCTTAGTATAGATTCAAAAAACTTGATTTAAACAATTTGGACATTTTCACTGATGCAGAAAGAAAATTCAGATGCATGGAGTGACTGAGGTTCAGTTTGATTTCCACATCTGCTCTTAATCACTAGAGATGTATCTCTTGGGTACCTTGTTTCCTACTATGTAATTAAAGCCTTGCTTATAATTACTATTTCTCATCACTTGTCAGCAGATACTAATAGGAGAGCTCTAAGAGACAGAATAAGAATACAGCTGAGAGAATACAGTGAGTAATGGTCTTGGTGATTTATACAGGCAGGAAATAAAACATTTAACTTGAGAAAAATCCAGATAGGCATTTTTGCTTAAAGCTTATTCATATGTCATTTAACATAGTTCAATGTCATTTTTCACTAGTTTGATACCATCTAGTCTCTAGTTCTTATTTTTTTTCTTTCAAGGGGGCAGTGGTTTTTTTACTGAGTTTCTCCACAGAGCAGTTTATAAGAAAAGCTATAACATTAATGAATGTGAACTTCCTCTAGTGATATGAGTAAATAGAAACTGTGGGAAATAGATTTGTAAAGAATGCAGTATTGGTTAATTCAAGGTGACTCTCCAAGTTTATAGTTAGGAGAATTCAAGGGATACTTATTAAATCTGTTGGAGCAATTTGGGCCAATTTCCATAATTACCCAATAAATAATATTTATCATCTGCTATTTGGAAAGCATGGAATTAGACATTGAGTGGGAAGCAAATATGAAGAAAATATGGTCTGATATTTAAAGATTGTATAATCTAAGATCAAAATCTGATTTATAATCTAGGCATTAAATTAACAATATCAGAAAGTGTCCCAAACTACAGTAATGAATTATAGGGTTCACAGGAGGACATGTCATTTCCTGTGGTTTGATCTGGGGACATAAAATTTGAGCTAAACCCTGGGGTTGGGTTGGATTTAACAGGTGAGCGCAGTGAAGAAGAGAAAGCGGAGAGGAATCCTAGGTGGAATGAATGACACCTGTCTGCCTACAAAAATCTCTCTTCAATTTACCTCTTAGCATTGCTATCTTTGTACTTACCAATTGTTATTTGTACTTAAAAATTGTACGTAATAATTGTACTGAACAATTACTCCTGTTACTTCCTGCTTGCCCTATGGCAACATAGATCTTCCTTCTCTTCTAATTTATCCTCTGAAAGTATTGTCATACATGTTATTCTAACACTAAAAAACATTAAATGTTGCTAATTGCATATCTAAAAAATAAAGCCCATATACAAGGCACTTCATATGTGGCCCAATTCTATCAGTGGCGATTTTTGTACCCTTTATAAAACATTTAACAATGAGTGCAGACATTTTTGGTTGTCATAATTCAGGGGACAGTGTTTCAAGGCTCTAGTGGGAAAGGTCAAAAAAGCCACTAAATACCCTGTAAAGGATAGCCCTCCACAATAGAGAATTATCTGACCCAAACCATCAATTATGCCGAAGACTGAAAAACCCTGGTTTACACAACACTTAATTAAATTGTGTAATTGTACTGAGTACAACAAATTTGAGAAAAGAGACCACTGACTCAACAAATGTAGCACTCAACCAGCCGCTGCAGGATTCTGTGGGTAAATCAGAGAGTTACTCATTAACCATGAGCGCTTAGCACATCCTACACATCAGCTAGTATGTTTACACAGGCAATGCAATGCATTGTTTAATCCCTAGTGTTGTTTTAGTAGACAGTAAGGAAGGAAGTTTTACTGGACTTATATTTTCCTGAACAAGCTATATACCTTTGCAATGTTGAACTCTTTTTTTTTTTTTTAAAGATTTTATTTATTTCACAGAGAGAAACACAGCCAGAGAGGGAACATAAGCAGGGGGAGTGAGAGAGGGAGAAGCAGGCTTCCCGCTGAGCAGGGAGCCCGATGTGGGACTCGATCCCAGGTCTCCAGGATCATGACCTGAGCCAAAGGCAGTCGCCCAACCAACTGAGCCACCCAGGCGCCCTGCAATGTTGAACTCTTGCATACAGTCTTCCTATGCCTGGAATTCCCTCTCTTACTCTCTGTCTGGCAAACACACTATCTTTCAAGTCTCACAAAAATATCGTATTCAAGGCAAAACTTTCCCTAATTTTCCATATAGCCAGTTGGTCTAGTAATTTACTCAGACCTCACTCACAACATGCTTCAGAGAGAATTATAATTATTTACAATTTATGTTTCTTCTATATTGGAGTGAACTCTTTGAAGATAGAGTTCATGTTTCATTCACCTTCTCATTCCTGGTACTTATCACATTAGCTGGCTCATAAAAAAGAAAGCAATATATGTTGATTTAGTAAATGAATGAGGTGGAATGAAAAAATTATATGTATGCTAGAAACAGGGAATAGTCTATTTTGGATGGAAAAGCAGGCATAAATGAAAGAGTATTGAAAGCTCAGACTGCCGAGATATCTGGGGTTTGGATCGTAGTGTGCTTTGAAGGCCTGGAGTTAGTGGTTTATTTGGAAGGATTTCGAGAAACTAGAATGTGTTTTTAATCAAGGGGTGACACCGAGTGGCACTGTACAAACATTAATCTGGTGGAGCTATTCGAAAGTATTTGGTAATTACGAAGAATTTACTCATAGGATCATAATGTATACCAGGCTTATGTAAATATTGTGGCTTTAGTGTCTGTGATGAGAGCCTGTGAACTTAATCTGGGGTCACTCCCAAGCCTAGAAGAGTAAGAGAAGGAAGCAAAATGTCATTGTAATTGCACTACACATCTCAGGGGATCTGCGTATTCCACTGAAGAATGGAAGTGGATCAAACTGGGAAACCCTGACGGGGAGTCTGGATAACCATTAGAACTGCCCAAAGTCAGAGATGCTCTGAGTGCAAGCGCCTGTGCCCCTCCTGTCTGCTTTTTTGGCATAGTCCATGGTGGGCATTCGTTTTGGTATCTAGGTCATCATGGAGGAATCTGGTAGCTCTTCTGTCTATTCATTTTCCCCAAATTTCTTTTTATAGCCACAGCATTTCCTTTCCTTCAAAGAATTCCAGTTCTGTTTACCTGGTTCTGGCACACATATCCATTACTGCACACCTGACCTCTACTTTCCAGGCACAATTGAACACATGGCTCAGGCTGAGCCAATCATAATGCCACATCCACCTGGACAGTATTTCACAGGGCTGTGTGTAACCAATCAAACCAGTCCAATCAGAATTCTTCTCCAGAATTTTACTGTTGGAGAGGAAATGCTTTCTTGGACCCAGTAAACTATAAGGATACGGATCTGGATTGTCAGTGGCCATCCTCTCTGATGCATGGAGAACTCTTCATGGAGCTGAAAATAAAGGAGCCAATATGTAAAGAGAAGCAGGGACCAACAGAAATAAGAACTGGATGGAGAAAAATACTGTTGTGGCACTGAGAGGTCCCTGGTCTGGTCTCTGAGTGACTGGTCTCTGAGGCTTTTCTTCCAAGTTCATGACCTGTTAATTGTGTTTCCTAACTAGAGGAGTCCACTCACTTCCTTTTTTGCATAAGTTGACTGGGGTTGTGGTCTTACGTAACCAAGGGAAATGTAACTAATAGCTACCCCTTAACATGAAGGTACAGTGATTCAGGGAACATGGGTCAGCAGCAGGCTGGGATCTAAAATATCAGCTCTTACTGTTACACAAACTTTTCCTCATTCTTGATCAGGGACACAAAATAGGGATATTCCAGCTTGATTCTCTACCAAATTCTTCTCAAAATCCAACCAAATCATTAATAATAAAAACACAAATGTTTCCATTCTAATAGCAAAAGGGCTTAAACCATTTAAAATATGAAGAATTCTGCTCTTCATCTATATCACCTCACCAGTGATTCAGAGTGTTCCATCCTAGCAAAGTCTTTCTGTCAGGTCCACATGCCTGTCTTCTTATGTGGAGACTTAGGAACCACAAAGATGGCTTTTCTCCACTTCTTCCTGCTTGCCAATAGATGACAATGGGGGAGAGCAGTAGCAGACACACTGATTTGGGGAGCAAAGGACACAGATAGCCAGCAGTCACTGAGGAGTGGAAGTTCTGAAATCCCACTGAGGAGACACTGTGAGGAGCAGAAGCCCTCCTTAATTAATGGTATTGGGACTCTGTTCTCTGAAGGAAACTTTTTGTCTCTAAGACTTCACAGGATGTGTCTATTTCCTTTATTCTTCAGTTGATCTGAACTGGGTATTGAGGGCTTATTTCCTCTTGGGGGGGGTCTCAAGGAACCTCCTTAGGGGTTCAAGACGTGTTTTAAGTCAAATGCTTATTGGTCAAAGTTCTTGTTTCTTTGGCAATTCATTCTCTTGAAGGTGGGCTTTTTTAATTGGGATACTTAGTGCTAGATGCCACAACAGACATTCTGAAATCTCTGTGCTTATATACCCAAGGGTTAATCTTGAGATGGAGGAAAGGGAGTGAGGCTCTGGCACCCTTCCTGCAAGGTCTCGTGCAGCTGGCCATGTCTCTCCAACAGTCATTGATTCTCTCAAGGCAGCAGGCATGATTCTTTCTTTGGGTTCCTGTACTGTTCCCTCCCCTATTAGTAGCTGGGGTATCAGGCTATTACTAACTCTTGAATGTACAATTATAATCATCCACATCTCTTCAAATGTCTTTTTGTAAATAAACTCTCATAAAATTATTCTATTTTGACTACACCATCTGTTTCCTCTTGGGACACTAAGTAATTCAGTGGATGTCTCTGTTTGAGCCTATTCTCTATTATACTACTTTCTCTTTGTTGGTGCTGTTGTTGTTGGCACTTTATCTGTGTATGATGTCTGCTATTCATGCCATTTCTGTGTATTTCTATTTAGTATAGTGTGTCTCCGAACTTTCTTTATATTCTCTGCCTAATAAGGGCTGTGATTCTCAGATCTGAAGTGTGTTTCTTTTTTATTTTTTATTTTGAAATAATTAAAATCCTCTAAAGAAATAGGAAGAATAGTTTGGAGAGCCGTTTTGAACCATTACATCTATCTATCCATCTTGTCTATTCATCTATCTATCCTCTTTCATCTATCTATCAGAAATTGTGTTTATATCAATAACTTCAAATTCAATCCAACCTACAGGATTCATTCTAGTTTTTGCCCTTTCTGTGAAAGGGCAAACGCTGACTCCCATTATTCTCATATATTCCCAATATATTTACTTATTTGATTAATCCTCCTGTGTGTAACCCATCTCTTGGCCCCATGTCCAGCTAATTCCACCCCCTGTGCAAATGCCCACTTCTAAGCATCTGGGCTCTTAGCCCATACCAGGCCACTGCAGCCCCTCCAACCCCACAAGAACCACTTTCTCTCTAAACTCCACCTAATGGTCTGTGAACTGAGTCATTCAGGAAGTTATTCCATACTATTCAGGAAGGAAGCTAAGTAGGTATGACTCCGTTTTTGTTGTTGTGAATTATATTGTGACAGTGCAAAGAATTTATAATAAATTTGGGCTACAGAAACAAAACTCTAGACTTAGTCTAAACTGAAAAATTCTCCCCACATGGATAAAGAGGTCCGAGAACTGTCACATTTCCTGTGCATTTGGGTCTGGCACTCCCTCCCTCCAGGAACAGATGCTTGTTTAAACTGTCATGGATACTGTTATGTAGGCCACATTTATATTCTTTTAGCCTCTCCCTTTTCTTGCTTCTTCTTTTCCTATTTCTCTTTTTCTCCTGTTTCCCTTCCCTTCTCATTCCCTCCACTCCCCACACACTTCATCCTCTTCCATTTTTTTTT
>PITA01019417.1:9636-37733 GCA_004023965.1 Spilogale gracilis | reverse complement strand
GAACGTGGGGCTTCAGAGTTATCACTGAGCCACCGTGTCAACTAGCCCAGGAGCTGCCCCAGCATAGGAATCCCTGCTACATAGGATAGTGCACGTCAGAGTCGCATATCATTTTGAGTCAGGACATGCATTTTATGCAGCCAGAAGCATCCAAACTGTTATTTTGAAGGCTGATTTGCTCACCTGATCATAGCCCAGGTCAGTGAAGCATGGGATGGAGTGAGGAGCAGGAACACAGCAAGTGGCAAGATGGAATGTCCATTAAAATGTTTTCAAATAGGAGATGGACATTAAGGGGAAGAAGCCCACCCCCACTCCCTACCCCCCTAGTTAGACTTCAATACTGGAGGTGTCACTTTTGTAGATGCCTCAGCTTTGCAATTAGACAAGAGTGTTTCTTTTCTTTTTTTTTTTTAAGAGTTTATTTATTTGACAGAGAGAAACACAGCCAGAGAGGGAACACAAGCAGGGGGAGTGAGAGAGGGAGAAGCAGGCTTCCTACCGAGCACAGAGCCCGATGTGGGGCTCGATCCCGGGTCTTCCGGATCATGACCTGAGCCGAAGGCAGTCGCTTAACCAACTGAGCCACCCAGGCGTCCCTAGACAAGAGTTTTTCAAATGTAACTCTGAGAGGCAAAACAGCTGTACAAATGTAGATATTTTCCAAAATGTGCGCTAGTGGAATGTCATCATTAACCTCTAAAAGGGATATAAAGTGGCAGGTAATTAAGCCTAAAAAATGGCCCAGGTTCAAAACCATCCTGGAACAATTCCAACCAAAGTTTTTATTTTTCTCTCCTACTTCATTCCTTTATCTTGGTGCATGAAAAATGTTCCATGCCTTGTGTCTGTTAATAATCCTGTTTGTCATAAACATTGCACAGTGGTACTATCATAGCCAATGAGGTTTATCTGAGGCGTGACTTCTGCCAACTGAAAACTTTCCCCAATAATCCTAGAATTAACATTTCCTGTGCACTGTGAAAATTTTTACCATGTTACAGCTGCTTCTTTATTCTCACAGTGCTAAATATATATGGTTGCAAAATTTTGACTTGAAAACTGGGTGTTCTAACTTCTGGTAACAAAAACCTCAGCAAGTCAAGAAAGAGAACATGCTTTGTCCTCTCCTGCAGCTTCAGAAAAGCAGATTTTGCCTCATGAGGCTGCCCTTGTAAAGTATTCCCAACAAAGGAGTCTTATAAGACACCCAGACTTCAAAGACTGATGTTGCTGCATCCTCTGAGCCACCTTCAAGCTCCTTTATTAGTTTGCTAGAGCTGCCATAACAAAATATGACTGGTTAGACTAGTGGCTTAACCACCAGGAATGTTTTTTCTCATGGTTCTGGAGGCAGAAGCTTCAAGATCAAGTGCTGGCTGTGTTTTCATGTTCTTATGGAAGTCCTGTTGGATTAGGTCTCCTCCCTTCTGACTTCATTTAACCTTAATTACCTCTGGGTAATTACCTCTGGGTAAGTAACAACCTGGCTCGCTCAGTTAAGCGTCTGACTTCATTTCAGCTCAGGTCTTGATCTCAGGTTCCTGAGATGAAGCCTCATGCTGGGCTCTGCACTCAGCATGGAGTTTGCTTGAGATTCTCCCTCTCCTTCTGCTCCTCCCCACCACTCGCATGCTCTAAATAAGTAAGTAAAATCTTTTTTAAAAAGTTAATTGCTGGGGCGCCTGGGTGGCTCAGTTGGTTAAGCGACTGCCTTCGGCTCAGGATCGAGTCCCACATCGGGCTCCCTGCTCCACCGGAAGCCTGCTTCTCCCTCTCTCACTCCCCCTGCTTGTGTTCCCTCTCTCGCTGTGTTTCTCTCTGTCAAATAAATAAAATCTTTTTAAAAAAAAAAGTTAATTGCTGCTTTAAAGGTCCTGTCCTCAATACAGTCACAATGAAATTTGGGGCTTCAACATATGACTGGGGTTGGAGACTACAATTTAGTCTATAAGACCTCTAAAATCCAGACTGCTTGTCTTAACTAATAATCTGCTGCCCTTGCTAATAATATCCACATCAACTCCCTTTTCCTGAAAAGTACAAAAACTTGGGAGTTTTCTTTGTCACTTCTCTCTTCTACCCTTGTGGAGCTAAGAAGAGCACCATAATTCTGCTAGACCTTCTTATTCAAACAAGCAGTGTCGTGTCACTTAAATTCATGTTTTCCTCCCATTGACCTGTGGTCTGTGGCTGAAACAGCAACGTGAGAAAATTGCTTTCACACAAGAAATGCTGGTGCATCTGTATTTTCTAAATGTTGGGAGAGTAGATCCGGTGCTCTGAGTTTCTTGTGCATCTGATTTGATTGAGGACTGGACTGATTCCAGTTCTGAGAGGCTCAAGAGGACAGACCCAGCCCAGGGAAAAAGAGCTACCTGGGTTCTCTGATGAGAAAGAAAAGGAAGCCAATTCCATCAGGCCCCCCAGGCTGAAGGTCTAAAGCTGCCAAACTGACCTACTAGGGGAGCTGCTACTGCCAACGTCATAGAATCAAAAACTGCTACTACTGTAGTTGTTGGCTCCAGAACCACACCACGCTTGCTAGATTCACACAAATAAAAGCCTCTCAAAACGCACAAAGCCAGTCGCTGGTGGTGCCCCAGAAAAAGACACCATCCTCTCCACGACTGTGCTTGTCAGATCCCTGACAGAAGCATCACAACCTCGGCCCCCACTTCACTTCTCCTTTCCAAATCTCACGAATTATGTCACTTTGGCAGAACCCTGGCTTCGAGGGAAGTGTGGAAGTGTGGTTTTAGCTTCCCGGCCTGTGTAGCACAGAAAGGGACACCAGAAGAAAGAAGGCTTGGGCAAACAAACTCACAGTTTAAAACCCCTGGGACATTTTCGCTTCAGTTTCCTGCATCCAGGGGGAAACCCCTATCTGGTCTTTCCCCTGCACAAGTAAGGCCTGCTTTGCAGGAAAAGCTCCAGATAATCTCAGTTTCTTAGTTTCTTTTCTTTTCTTTTTAAAGATTTTATTTATTTATTTGACAGAGAGAAACACAGCTAGAGAGGGAACACAAGCAGGGGGAGTGGGAAAGGAAGGAACAGGCTTCCTGCTGAGCAGGGAGCCCGATGCGGGGTTGGATCCCAGGACTCCAGGATCATGACCTGAGCCGAAGGCAGTCGCTCAACCAACTGAGCCACCCAGGTGCCCCTCTTTGTTTCTTTTCTACCAGCAACTGGGTGGAGACTTAAGATCTTAATGACTATCACCCTTCATCCTGGCCTAAAGGCAGAATCAAGAGAGAGAGAGAGAGAGAGAGAGAGAGAGAGAGAGAGAACACGCAACTTGGTGGCTTTATTACCTGAATGATAGAGTATCAGGAAACAAGACTGAGCTGTGTGGCCCAGTGGGTTTGCCATCACCTCCCCCTCTTTTCTGCTCCCTTAAATTGAGCAGCTTCATTTAGGATATAAATTTGGCTGTGTGTGACAGATTCGAAGTAAGAATAGCTTTATTTACATATAAATACATGTAAACGTATTTCCACCTGCTGTAACAGAGCCACAGCCCTATTCTGTGAAGGTGTCCGAGCTCTTCCATCCTGCTTTTGGCCATCTCCGTGGTGTTGTGCTTGTCTCCATGGTCCAAGATGCCATGCCACCATGTCCGCACCCTAGCCTTAAGGAAGGGAAAACAAGAAAGGAAGGGCCCAGTCCTGAAGGGAATGACCCCAAAACTGCACTTCTGCTCACATCTCATTGAACATAACCTGGCCTCTGGGCAACACTGCTGCAAGGGAGGCTGGGAAATATAGTCTTTATTCCAGGCAGCCATGTGCCCAGAGAAAACTTCTTTAACAGTGAAGGGGGGGGGGGTGCTAATAGATCAGGGTGAGGGTACCACTAGTTTCTCTTCCATATAATCTGACCTCCGGTAGGCCCTTTATCACGTGGCAGACCAAAATGGACTCTTTTCAGAGACAGGCGAATCTAAAAACGGAGAGAAGGGATCTGAGTCACGGAAGCTCAGTTTCCCCTCCCGGACTCATCAATCTCATAACAAGAAAGTGGGACAAAAACCATAGTCTTATACCAACTCTAGGTTTCTAACTGGGGCACCACTGGCATTTTAAGTGAGCCGAGTCTGTGTCACAGAGGACAGTCCTTCCTATTACTGCAGGACGTTTAGCCCAGTAAACATCAGTACTGTTCTGTCCTCGGGCATGGTGACAACCAAAACATAGCCAGATAGTTCCAAACCCCCTGGAAGGAACTTGGGTTGCCTCTGACCAGTTCTTCCATGGAAACGTGAAACACGTGGGATAAGACCTCACTCTATCCAGATCTAGCCCCTGGGGGTATAGGGGGTCCTTTTGACCATCCAGCTGCCTTTTACCATTCAGCTTTGTCCGGAGCCCCCAGCACTGGCTATTTGTCCTGTTACTAGTGAAATGCTTCTTTACTGCTTCCCTCGAACACACTGCACCCTTGCACACGTGCGTATGCGCCCCGAGACTGATGATGTTGCCAGGAATACAGGACCTGCTCTGTGCCTCGGGAAACCCCTCATCCCAGGAGGAGAGGAAGTGAGGCTCGCTTGAAGTGAGTGTGCCTTACAAGGCTTTGGCCTTAAACAATGTATTTAATCACACTCATTTATCTCTCTGTTTCCTTGTGTGAAGAAGTGGAAACAAATCTAATCCCTATGGATGTTAGGACACCCAAGTCACTAAAAGATTGGTGGATACAATGCTGAAGATCACAGACTCTGGAAACCAGCACGTGGGTCTGCCCAGTCGCATACCAGCTGTGTGGTCTCAGATATGCTGGCTACCTTCTCTGGGCCTCATTTACCTCCTCTGTAATAGGAGAATGGCAACCCCTGGCATAGAGAGCTGTGCACCCCTCAGAGTCAAGTTCTCCATAAATGCTAGCATCAGTCATTGTCATTGTCATGCCTGTCTCCTCCAAGTAGGACTCATGCTCTTTTTTTAAACTCTAGACATTATTCAAATTTCGCTAATTTTTCCATTAATGTTCTTCTTCTCTTCTAGGATCCAATCGAGAATATCACATTACATTTAATTTTCATGTCTCCTGAGTCTCCTTTGTGACAAGTTCTCAGTCCTACCTTTTTTTTTTTTTCATGGTCATGATCATTTTAAGGAACACAGGGTATTTTGTAGAATATCCCTCAATTTGGTTTGGCTAAGTTTTTGTCTCACACTTAGACTGGGGTTCTGGATTTGGGGGTAGGGGAGAATACCATAGAGGTGAAGTGGCTCTTCTTCTTCTCCTCCTCCTTCTTTTTCTTCTTCTCCTCCTCCTCCTCCTTCTTCTTCCCCTCTTCTTCCTCCTCCAACACCCCCTCCCCCTTCCTCCTCCTCTTCTCCACCTCTTTCTTATTCTTGAAGTGCTCTTCTCATTTCAAGGTCTAAATAATGTCCATATGACATTACTAATCAGGTTGAACTTGCTCCATTGGTCCAGCTAACTGACTCTAACAAGAGAGAAGTGGCTCATTAGATGTTATATCTGCCATTTGCATGCTGTTTTCCTACTTGGTTAATCCCTTCTCCAAGTTACCTATGGACTTGATGATGGTTTGTTATGATTTGTGCAAATGTAATTTAGCAGTTTCTTGGGGTTTAAGTAAGGGTTGATTTCAACTCCATCCTACCTTGACTGGACCATAAAGACAAGCAATGTACAAGATTGCTCCTTGCCATCTTCTGTCTTTAAATAATTTTTAAAAATTTTGGTTTTTTTTAAAAAGCTCATGACATAAAAGTTACCATCTTAACTATTTTTAGGGTACAGTTCAGTGGTAAGTATCTTCACATTGTTGTGCAACAGATCAGGGCTCATGTTCTTTCAGCGACACACCCACATTTTTTGCACAGTTATGTGGACAGATGTTTTGTTTCATCATAATATTTTTGCGGTCATCTGCATTGATGAAAGTAGCCTATTAGCCGGTAATTTCGTGTGTGTTATTATTTAAAAACTGAGTCGAGCTTATTTTAAATGAGTCATTTTTAAGTCAAATATTGATTAAATAAATAAAAATGCAGATGGGGTGTGCATATGGAAGGGATTATGATGCGGTATGAGAAAGGCTGAGGTTTGGGAAATGCAGACCTGCTAAATCTCCTCCTCCCCCCCCCACCCCCCCGGCACTCCTTACCCATCCTGTTTCCACTAGAGCCCAAGTCATGTGCTCTCAAAAAACTCTGTTTTGGGGGGATCCTGGGTGGCTCAGTTGGTTAAGTGACTGCCTTCAGCTCAGGTCATGATCCTGGAGTCCTGGAATCAAGCCTCGCATCAGGTTTCCTGCTCAGCAAGAAGCCTGCTTCTCCCTCTCTCACCCCCCCTGCTTGTGTTCCCTCTCTAGCTGTGTTTCTCCCTGTCAAATAAATAAATAAAATCTTTTAAAAAACAAAACAAAACCTCTGTTTTTCACCTTTAATTTTCATCAGAGTTCTTTTGGAAGCATGCAACTAAATCCCAAATCAAACTTCCTGGAAGATCAATGGGAATATGTAGACTCAGAAGACACAAAAGCTGAAAGATCAGGGCAAGCTTCAGGCACAGATGGATCCAGGTGTTTACATGATATCATCAGAAATCTGTCCATCTACTCGCTATGCTTTCTTATGCATTGGCCTCATTCTAGGCAGCCTTTCTACTCATGGTAGAAAGAGGGGCCCCAGCTGCTGCTCCACACTTAGGTCCCTTCAGCTTTGCAAGCCAGACAGAAAATAAATGCCTTATTCGTGACAGTTCCAATAGAAGTCCTCTGTTCGCTTTTCCTGGGCCTGTGTTGGGTGAGGTGTCCAGCTATCACTGAAGCACGGGGATGAAATGCTCTTATTGGCCAGGCTTGGGTCATGTGCCCAACCCTCCCCCAATCACTGTGGTTGGAAGATGAAGCGCTCTGATTGGCCAGGCCTGGACCTCCTGGCACTGGTCTCTCAAAGCAAAGTCCAGATGCTGTCACCCAATAAAAGAGCAGGGAAGCTGGATAAGCTGAAACACCAGACTCGTCATCCACAGATGGTTATTTTTTTAAAGATTTTATTTATTTGACAGAGAGAAACACAGCCAGTGGGGGAACACAAGCAGGCGGAGTGAGAGAGGGAGAAGCAGGCTTCCTGCTGAGCAGGCAGCCCAATGTGGGGCTCCATCCCAGGTCTCTGGGATCATGACCTGAGCCGAAGGCAGTCGCTTAACCAACTGAGCCACCCAGGCGCCCCCATAGATGGTTATTAATCGTGTTGCAAATATTTACTTATCACCCACTGGTAGTCCCGTGGCCTGGTTAATTGCCCCAGCAGGGCCTCACAAAAATCATTTAAAAAGACAGTGTGGGTAATGCTAATAAAGATATCACCAAGTCACTTGATAATGACTTAACGCGTGAAACTTTGCCCCAGGGTAGAAATCTGGACCTCACTGGGAGGGAAAAGCAAGAGCCACTAAGTCAGATAGGAGTTCAAATTCCAACACTCCCATGACACTCACTCACTCACTGTTCATTCACTATTTAAAAAAAGACAATTACTGAGCACCCATGATATGCCTGGCACTGTTCTAGACACCGTGGACAGAGCCAGACAAAATCTGGACAAAATCCCTACCCTCCTCATGTTCTAGAGATGTGGGTGTGGGAATGGGGAGACAAATAATAAGTGGACAAAAGAATGAATAATTCCAGACAGTAGTAAATATTGGAAAGAAAGCTGGGGCTTCCCTTGGTGCAGGCATTAGGGAAGGCCCTTTGGAGGAGTTGCTATTTGATCTGAGAATGGAATAACGAGATAGAATCAGCCATGGGATGACTTGTGTAAGGTGCTAAGAAAAGACAGCAGCATGTGCTAAGGGCCTGAGGTGACTCCCTCCAAGAACTGACAAAAGTAGCATTGTGAGTAGCTGTGTGAGGTTAGGTGAATTACTTAGCCTCCATGAGCCACTGGAAAATGAGGACGATCATACTGAACCCACAAGGTTGCTATGAGGATTCAGTTAAACAATCCTTAAAGGTCAGGTGCTGTGCCTGGCATATGGTAGGTATTCAATAAGCACCAGCTATCTGTTTGAGTGATATAATTATTGAGGAGGAAAAAATGGGTCCAAAGGATGAGAGAATGAAGCTTTTGTGGCTTATCCTTCCAGAATCCAAATTCAGGCTATAGTATGAGCAAGGGCCTGAGAAAGGGCTTCTGAACATGCCTCCGGGACATCCTGGATCCCAATAACACTACTTCGCATTATTTTAATTGCTACTGCCATTCACAGAGCTCCTACTCTAGGCCAGGCACTCTGCTGGGCGCCTGATGTTCATGTGACTTGGAGGCAGGCACTATGATCAACATCCCCACTTTACAGAGGAGAAAAGTGAAGGATCAGAGCTGATAGTCATGGAGTCTGGAGCCAAGTCAGGAGGCAAGGGAGGCCCCCACCACCACCACCTACCAGATGACCTTTGGCCATTCCCCTCCTCTGGGTGAAGTGACACAGGCAAGACAATTCCGCCCCACCCTTCATCTTCATCATTCTCCCAGCCAGCAGAGAGGGAAAGGAGCGAAAACCCAGAACCCCTCCTCCCAGACTCCTGCCGCTGCGTGCTCCCCACCCACCACTACCATTAACCCTGCGATGGAGAAGAGTGCAGGTCTGGGAGGTGAATTCCCAGGCAAGAGTAGGAGCCAGGCAAGGAAGCGGGGGTGTGGCCAGGACAGGGGTGGGGACAAAGCCACTTAGGTGACTGCGAGGCATAGGAGGCCCCACTCCTGGACAAGGCGACCTCCCCTGCGCAGCACCTGGACAGAACGCAGCATGAGATGTCCTCTGGATGCGGGACCGGGCCACAGCCCTGCCTGGAAGAGGCTACTTCTAACAGGTGTGTAAGGAACAGTGATTTCACCACAGTTTGGGGACAAGGAGAGGACACCCCCAGCGAGAGTCTCTATCCAAGTCAGAGTTGCCGGCTCGCAGAGCTCTGCCTCTAGTCAGTTGAAAGATGCCCAAGAGCTCTAGAAGTCCCCCACAAGGCTGTGCTCTTGACCCTTTTTACCAAGGAAGGAAGTGAGGCTTAGAGAGGGGCAGTTACCTGTCCAAGATTGTGGGCTGGGGAGGGTAGAATCAGAATTCAAGACCAAGCCCTAGGGCACCTGGGTGGCTCAATGAGTTAAAGCCTCTGCTTTCGGCTCAGGTCATGATCTCAGTGTCCTGGGATGGAGGCCCGCATCAGGCTCTCTGCTCCACGGGGAACCTGCTTCCTCCTCTCTCTCTGCCTACTTGTGATCTCTCTCTGTGTCAAATAAATAAATAAAATCTTAAAAAAAAAAAAAAAGACCAGGCCCTTTTTCACCAAGCATCATGGCTCACCCCAGCTATCTACATCTAATAAGAAATTTTAAATAATAATAAGATGGGACACCTGGCTGGCTCAGTCGGTTAAGCATCTGCCTTCAGCTCAGCGCATGATCCCAGGATCCTGGAACCTAGTCCCACATCAGGCTCCGTGCTCAGTGGGGAATCTGCTTGAGATTCTTCCTCTCCCTCTGCCCCTGCTCTGCTCATGCTCTCTTTCTCCCTCTCAAATAAATAAATAAAATCTTTAAAAATCATAATAATAGGGCGGCTGGGTGGCCCAGTGGGTTAAAGCCTCTGCTTTCGGCTCAGGTCATGATCTCAGGCAAGGAAGGGGGCAGGAAAGTTTCTACTCTACCCCTGGGGATGAGGGGAGAGTGAGACAGGGCTCTCAGTTCATTCTCAACTCTCCCCCAGAAAGCCTCACTGGGAGCCTCCCCGTCTTCTCCGGGAGCTCTTGGCCTCCCTTCCCACAGCCTGGCGTGGGTTGCGGTGGTGCTGGCAGGCCTAGTGACATGTAACCCCTGTTACGGAGACCTCGGTTGGGCATGGAGGTTCTTGCAAGCTGCTCTTCCATTCTCAGCCTCTGTGGAAATTCTGAGAACATGGGAGAAGTCAAGTATAGCATCCGGCATGTGTCTATATATAACTGTTGATTCAGGAAGTATCCCTGACCGAAATAGCCACGCTCCTAAAACTTAGCTAAGAGTTCTGGAATCATCTTTATGGTTCTAGCTCTGAAATTTCATCCTTCATCCTGCAGACTTAAAATATATGTGTGTATACACACACAAACACATACATATATATAAAATCTATATAATACCTAAATGAGACTGTCCTCAGCCCTGAAAATTCATGATCTCACTAAATCTCAGCCCTCTTGTAAAATGATTACTATCAACCACCCTCCTTGATGAGCAGGGAAACTGAGGCTCAGAGCCCAGAAATAATAAATGTCAGAGTCAGGGTTATGAACCAAGTTCTGGGGGCCTCCAAGTCTCCAGGTGAAATCAGGATTCTACAGCAGCTGGAGGAAGGGTTGCCAGGACGGGAGGTCTTCTTGAGGTGCCCTGGGGACTCTCATTGAATCAACAGGCACCTGCAATGGTGTCGGAGTCAGAACTCCATCCTCCATTGCAGACTGGGTAACCTGAGATCTTCCACTTCAATCACTTACTCAAGAAACACTCCTGAGCACCTGCTGGGTGCTGGGGACAGAGTGGGGATGGAGATAGCCCCAGCCCTGCTCTCTTGGGGTTCACGGTCCAGAGAGAAGACAGACTCATCCCCAAATGCATAGGACAGGAATGTGGGGGCCCAAGGAAAAGGGCCGAAGTCTGAAGCTGGGGAGGTGCTGGCCAGGAAAGGTCATTTCAAAGCTGTCAAAGTTTAAATAAGAGCTCAGAGAAATGTGGCTTTGCTTATGCAAATTGCATCCCTGTGCCCTTTGTTTCATAAAAGGGTAAGAATGCAATTTTTTTTTCCCATCAAGATAGAAAAGCAACACCCTGGGCACCTGGGTGGCTCAGTGGGTTAAAGCCTCTGCCTTCGGCTCAGGGTCCTGGGATCGATGCCCCCATCAGGCTCTCTGCTCCCTGTAGGCAGAGAGGCAGGCAGAGAGAGGAGGAAGCAGGCTCCCTGATGAGCAGAGAGCCCGACGCGGGCCTCGATCCCAGGACCCTGGGATCATGACCTGAGCTGAAGGCAGAGGCTTTAAACCACTGAGCCACCCAGGCGCCCAGAAATAAATCCTTTTAAAAAGAAAAATCACACCAGCTGCCCACTCAGAGATAAAATCAGTGGAGATAGGAGGAGGGCAGTGAGCTCCCCACCCACCTAGAAGGCCCTATAATGGGACAACTCCCAGCCCTCCATTTCTTATCTTGGGTGTAAGACTCAAGCTCACTGTGCCTCAGTTCCCCTGCCTATAAGACAGACTAATGCTGACCTTGGTTGGAGTTGTGGAGGGGACCAGTGAGGTTGTGGCTGGGAGAATCCGGCACAGTCCCTGGCACGCAGCCAGCACGTGGTGTCAGCTGATCCTCCCCCCCCCCCCCTTGCCCTTCTGCGACCTGTCACACCCACTCCCAGAGCACAGCCCTGTCTGCGTGCTGATGCTGCCCTGGGAGTCACTACCCCTCGCTACCACTTGCCATTCCAAAAGAGAGCTGATGATTTCACATTTGTTCTGTAAGTGGATATTTCTGATCCTTAAAATGCTTATTGTATTGGTTTTTTTTTTCATGTTTAAAAGACATATTTACAGCACACTGAGGACTTGGAATTACAGAAGCAAGAATGGTAATAGTGCTGATAATTATAATTATAATGTCAAGCACTGATTTGGCCATCACCTTGTTGGTACAGCGTTCCAAGTCCTTTACAAGCATTAGATCAGGGCTTCTCAGCATCGACACTACTCACATTTGGGGTCCAGGGCTTCCTTGTTTCCGGGGCTGTCCTGAGTGTGGTAGGGGGCTGAGCAGCCTCCTTGGCCTCTACCCACTGGGCTCCAATAGCACTCCACCCCCACCCCACATCATGACAACCAGAAAGACTTCCAGACGTTGCCAACGTCCCCTGGGGGGAGCACATCAGCCCCAGTTTGAAAATCACTGGGGGTATTATCATTCCCATTTTATAGATAAGGAAACTGATGCTCAGAGAGGATAGTAACTCTCCCAAAGTCGCCAGAGCTGCTAAGTTTCAGGACTTGCACACTGGCAGTCTGATTCTGGATCTTACACTCTGGTGTGTATAAAAGACTACTGAGAACATTTATGCTCTCTTACTTTCTTTACTCATATTTTACTTAATTTTTGAATGGATTGTACATTCCTACACTTCAAATTTCAAAGTTACAGAAAAGACCTTGAGTGAAGTCTCTGTCTACCCACCTAGTTCCCCTGACCCTCCTCCCCCCTCCATCAGACACAGAGCCACTGTTTTTGTGTTTCCAGGGTTTCTCTGTGTGTATTTAAGAAATGCAAGTATATATTTGCTTTTCTCCCGTTTTTACACAAAAGGTCGGATACCATAACTATCTAGCAGGCATGTATTCCTACCTTACCTACATACCCTGCAGATCTTTCCCTCTTGGTTCATGCCATCCCCGAGTTCCTCCTCATCCTTTTGGGCAAGTATATCGTTCCACTGTGTGAGTGGACCATAATTTATTAAATGGATTCCCTACGGACGGGCACGTAGATATTTCCAATCCTTACCTATTATAACTAAGGTGTGGCAAATGACCCTGCCCATTAGTCATTTTATATTGACTGAGAAAGTGTATCTGTAGAACACATTCCCTGATATTTAATTTTGGGGTCAAAGGATATGGAGGGTGCCCAGGTGGCTCGGTTAAGCATCTGCCTTCGGCTCAGGTCATGATCTCAGGGACCTGGGATCAAGTCCCATATCAGGCTCCCTGCTCAGTGGGGAGTCTGCTTCTTTCTCTGCCTGCTGCTCCCCCTGCTTATGCTCTCTCTCTGTGCGTGTCAAATAAATAAATACAGTCTTTAAAAAAGATCATAATAATTTGCATTTCTCTTACCATGAGCACAGCTGAGCCTTTTTCCAATGTCAAGAGACATTTGAATTTTCTTTTCTATGAATTGTCTACCCGTATTCTTTGTATATGTTTCTGTCAGGTTGCTGATATTTTTCTTTTTGCTATCTCAGAGCATTTTCCCTATTAACGAAATGAGCTCTTGGTCTGCAAAATCTGTTGCAAACCATTTTTCCTGATATGTCATTGTTCTTTTGATTGGTGGGTGGTATTTGTTTGTTTTGTTTTTTTTTTCACTTGGCCAAAGTTCTTTACATTTTTGTCTCAGATGTCTCAGTCTTTTATGGCTGGACCTTGTATTCTTATTGCATTGGATTGATGCAATAGCCATCAATCCAATGAGAGGCCGAAGAGAGGGATGGGTACGTGCATAGGGTCTGGACCTCAAGGATTCCTCTCCAAGCACTAAGCCACGTGGAAATTTAATTAAAGGAAGTAAGAGCAACTGGGGATTGTGGGGCACGCTCACCAGTCTACTTTACTGACGCAATTTTGCCTGCGTGGGTGTGGGTCCCAGTCCTGCCTTTTACCACCTATGACATCCTGGGCAATAGTCTTCAGTTCTCTGAACTTCCATCTCCTCAATCGTCCTGGGGGTGTAATAGTGTGTCACTCAATGTGGAGGCAGGAAATGGTCTACTCGAAAGGAGTAATGGGGGGAGGGGTAAAAAAGGGACTATTTGCTGAGATGTAGGCAGGGCATAGATAAAGCCATCTGAGATCTGTGCGGCACCCAGAGGCTAGCCACAGCAGAAAGCCATTGCCTCCTCTATGCTAGAATCCTAAGAGGAAGAACAGATCCCCCAAACCTAAAGATAGTGGTATACGGAGAGAGACACAGCTGGCCCATGTTGATGGAGCAGAGAGGGAGCTGGGGGCCAGCTACCTCAAGGTCACTCCCATTGGCAGAAGCCAACCCAAAGCAAAAGACATGCAGCTGAAAGAAGTCAGCCTTCCAGGAAGCAGAGCAGGGCAGAGAAGGTCAGCAAGTGGATTGGCGGGACACCCTGAGTAATGTGTGCTTGGTGGGGTCGATGAAGGAGTAAGATAATATATGTTCAGTTCTTAGAACAATGTTTGGCTTGCAGGAGGTGGTTGGTGTTTCCCTTTATTTCTTTTTTTTTTAAGATTTATTCATTTTAGAGAGAGAGTGAGTGAGCAAGCAGGGGGAGGGGCAGAGGAAGAGGGAGAGAGAGAGAATCCTCAAGCAGACTCCCCGCTGAGTATGGAGCTCGAACCCAGGACCCTGAGATCATGACCTGAGCAGAAATCAAGAGTCGAACACTTAACTGACAGAGCTGCCCAGGCGTGCTGCCCTCCCACCCTCCCCTCTCCATACACTGCCTCTGTCGTTGTCACTGTTATTGACTCTGGATGTGCCACACTCCTCACCAGCGTGGGAAGGGTTGGGGCAGCATCTCGCCTTCGGTCCCATTTGCTCCCTCTGCTCTCTCCTCTCCCTTCCCACCTCCTCCAAGGCATCCTGATCACATCCTGCACCTGCTCTGCCTCCTCGGAGCTGCCTGTTCCCAGAAACCCGAGCGGTATTCTCTCCCCTTCTTGGTTCCGAGGGCACAATGTCCGGCCAGAAACCATGATCTTCTCCCCTGAGGGCCTCCCAGGGCCAATACGCGGGGGCCAGGAGACACTAGGCACCCAAAGCAGCCTGCTTATTGGAAACGCAAGAGTTCAAGACCCAGGGCTGGAAACCAGCAGAGGACGCGGGAACGTGACAGAGCAGACACACCAGGGTGAGTGGCGCCCAGAGGGAGCGAGTTCTCAGGCAGAGAGAACAGCGTGGGCAAGGCCGGGGGGTACAAGAGAGATCCAGAGAACACAGGAAATTGTGAGCAGAGCTGTGCAGGAGGAGCGGGCCATGCGAGGCTTTTGGCTTTGGGAGGCAGGTAGAGCTGGTGGTCTGCAGGGCTGACCATGCGGGGCCTGAGATTTCCACTCAACAAAACACTTAACCACGCTGATTCTTACCTATGCAGCAAATCCTTTTGTAGTGCCTTCTCTGTCCTGGGTGAGGCTGGGCTTGTGTGCAGGGACACGCAAGAACCCAGCCTAGGAGACAGGTAGGGCTCCCCAGAGGAGAGGCCATCTGAGCTGGGACCTGTAGGTGGAACAGGAGTTTGCCCGTGCCCCTCCACAGAGGTCAGCTGGAGTAAGCACCAAAAAGCAGGAAGGACTGGCTCTGACTTACTGAGCCCTTGCTGTGTACCAAACACGGGGGATTTCACAATGACCCTGGAAAGCAGATGCTCCGAGGACCAGGTGGGGAACTAAGACTGAGAGGTAATGTCAATAGCCTGTGGTCATCTAGAAGCAAAAGGCCAAGCTGGGATCTACAGGACTCTCTATGGTTCCGGAGCTTATCTCCTTCCCCCACGGCCTCCCTAGCCTAGCACCATCTTCAGGGTACCAAAGGTGGGGAGAGGCCCCCCATGCCCATGCCATGCTCAACCCGGAGTTCATACAGACTCTGAAACCAGGAAAGCCTTGCAAAGATGTGGCTGCACCACAGACCAGCCGGGTGTCCTTGTGAGGTGACTTCCCATCTATGCACTCATCTGTGTCATCATCTGTAAAATGTAGTCATGGTAGAACCGACCCCATTGTTTTGAGGATTTCAGTGAGTAAATCTGGTGGTTTTCAAGCTTTTTCAATCATGATCCAGTTCATGAGAAATGAACTTCACATCATGACCCAGTGTGTATGCACACACACACACACACACACACACACACACACACACACACGTGAGACGTGTGTTATAAATTATTGCTATGCGCAAGGCATTCTGATATTTTCTATCATATTATAGTTCATGTCACATATCAAGTGCTGATTATAACTTTCTAAAGGATTTCATCCAAGCACTGGATGGGTCTCACTCACTCATAACCAGCCAAGAGTTAGTATTATTTGGGATGGTGTTTGGCTCCCAGTAAGAGCCGGAGCCAAGTGGATATGACACTGATTCTTGTTTCTACACCTGATGGGCTCTTTGTCCTCCTGAAAGGCTTAGCTGAGACACCACCTCCTCCAGGAAGCCTTCCGTGAGTTCTTGGTTTGAGCTAAAATTCTTTTCACTTTATCACACTGCACTACAATGGAAATCAGCTCAGTGTGGAGGCTCCCGGTACTCACCATGACATTAGACTTCCAGGTCCAAATACTTGCTGTGCCTCTGACCATGAAGCCTGGGCCTAAGAACCCCTGGACCTCAAGTCTTTAACCTGGAAAGAGAACAATTATGGATGGCCCATCTCTGTAAAGAGGGTTCCCAGCAGCCAGTGGCACAGGTCCCAAGCCTTGGAGGCTCCCCCTTGAATCCTCTCTCTCTCTCTCTCTCTCCAATCCATAAGCAAATCCTGTGGGCTCTGCTTTCAAACTTATCCAGAATCCAGACACTCCTCCCAGCCCCTTGACCTCGCCCCAGGCCCAGCTGAGGGTTGGGCAGCTGGGATATTTATATACCAGCTGATGCCAGTCATTGCAGAGTGCCCTGGCTGTGCCCACCTCCCAATTCTCTGGCCTGCTTCCTCCTTGGCCAGAGCAGGCTCTGGCAGCTGGGGAAAGTGCCCAGGCAACAGGTGCAATGTGGCCATTGGATGCGGTGAGGGTGAGGGGCTGGGATGGGGGCACGGACAATTCTGCTATGGCCTCGTGTCTGGAGGAGCACTGGACACCGATCAGGAACTCAAAACACATTTGCTCATGAATGAATGAATGAATGAATGAATGCTGGACAAAAGAAGTGCTCAGCCTCTTTGAATGGTCTCCATCCATGCTCTCTGTTTGCACAGCCAGCTCCAACGGGGTGATGCTGCTGACATTCCCCTATGAGTATGAGGGTGTTATCCAGAGTGACCTCAACTACTCAGTGATCCTGGAGTGTCTGGCTTTTTCTATCACCCCCGAACCTGTGCTGCACTGGACCTTCAATGGGAAGCCCTACCAGACTGGGGCTAGGCTGATCATCCGGAGGTTGTCCTGGGAGCATCTGGGCACCTATGTGTGCACGGCCAAGAACAGCGTGGGACAGTATTCTTCCTATCCTGTGACCCTCTCACTGCCACGTGAGTCCCCCACTCCCACCCCAGACTTTTGCCTCCTTGGTTGCATGGAGCCACTTACAGACCGGTCCCCTCTGAGCCCCTTTCTAGCCAAGATGTCAACCTGTCCTTCCAACTGTCTGGCAGAGTGGAGATTATTAGCCCATTTTACAGAGGCTGCAGCTGACAGAGATGAACGCTAACGAAAGCTCAGCTCTAGCTCAGGACCTGGAACCAGTGGTCTAGGTCCCCGCTCCAGCTATTTGCTGGCTATGTGAACTTGACCTCTCTAGGTCTCAGCACACACCAGCAACACACAGACACACAGACACAGACACAGACACAGACACACACACACACACACACACACACACACACACACACACAAAATGCAGGTGATAATGAGTGGTCCTGAGCAAAGGAATTTGGATTGTGACTCCACCACCTCCTAGCTGTGTGACTTCAGACCACTGCCTTGACTTCTCTGTGCCTCATTGTCTTCATCTATAAGTTGAGAAAATAATAGCACCCACCCCGAAATGTAGCTGTAAGCATTCAATAAGGAGGCAAACAGCTTAAAATAGTAGTGCCCAGTACTACTGAACGTTAATGAGTGCTGGGAAAGCAGAAGTTAGTATTGTGGCTGTAATTACTATTATTCATATCATTCTTAATTTTGTGACTATTACCGTTATGTGGTGGTATGTGTGGAGCCCCAGGTGGCAGTAACAAGAACAGCCAGCTGGGATCAGGAAAATGGTCTGGGAGCTGGTTAAACCTGGGTTCAATTCCCACCCTTGTGCCTTCCTGGCCAGGTGACTTAGGGTAAGTGATATCCCTTCTTTGAGCCTCTGTTTCTTCCTGTGTATAACGGGCATGACTATGTATACCGCTGTGAGATTGTCATAAGAAGCCGAAATAATACATGAATGAGGCCAGCTGAACACCTGTTAGAAAGCAGGTGCTTTAAGGGTGCCTGGCCAGTTCTGTCAGTGGAACATGTGACTCTTGATCTTGGGGTTGTGAACTGAAGCCCCATGTTGGGCGTGGAACCTCCTTAAAAAAAGAAGAAAGCAAGCAGGTCCTTTAAAGAGCAGTTATCCTCATGAATATGATTTCTCGTATATTTATGCATGGAGGTCAAGAGATTTGGAGTGAACTAGAATGGTGCAGAGGACCTGGCCAGTAGAGAAGCCGGAAAGAGAGTTGGGCAGCAAGGAACACTTGAGCAAAGGTCTAGAGCATGGGAAGGGCAAGGGTGATGGGAAGTCTGCCTTGGCTGGGTCTCAAAGAACTGCCGCTTCTTCCCAGCCAGGCTCCAGTAGCAGCTTCAGGATTCGGTCTAGGAGTGTTTCATTGGGAGAAAAAAGTTGAAATCCTCTAACAGGAGGTGACTCTGATACGTTCATTGAGAATGACTTTCTGGGCCCCTTTTATTCGTTCATCAACTATTCTGGAAATGTTTACTGGCTGCCTACTACATGACCAGCCCGTGCTGGGTGGACTGGAGACATTCTAGAAGACAGCCCTGGCCCTGTCCTCAAACAGTAATGCTTGAGTGAGGGACAAACCAGTGGGGGGCAGGCCCGTCCACAAACAGTAATGGGCAGAGTGGGCAAGACTGGGGTGGGGGAGCCAAGGGTTGTGGGACCCAAGGGGCCACCTGACCCGACAAGCAGGTCAGGGAGGGCTTTCTGGAGGAGGGGTCATCTGAGCTGGTACTAGGATACATAAGAATTATCAGGTACAATAAGAATCACCAGGCCAAGGGGAGGAAAATGGCATTCCAGGCCAGGAAGCAGGAAAGAGAAGTGAGCTTAGGAAATGGAACTAATTTATAAAGGTAGGGAGAGAGAGAGAGAGCTCAGGCTGGCCAAGGGGCAGGGCCTCCCCAGGTCCTGGAAAGCCACAGCAAGGTTCTGAGCAGGGGGAGAACAAGGTCAAGTTTGAGCTTTCCACAGACCCCTCTGGCTTCTAGTGGTAGGGGGGTAGGAGCGGGAGAGACTGAAGCAGGAGAGCCAGGAGGAGGCTGGGGTGGAGACCAGAGGATGGGGAGGAGGGGGTAGACTGAAGACACATTCAGGAGATGAAATGGTGGGAGGCAGGGGTATGGAGGGAGGATGGCTCCTGCAGTCTTGCCCCTTCTTGGTCCCCAGAAGACAACGTGGATCCCACAGACGCTGAGCCCATCGAGCCAGACCCCGTTCCCTCTGTGTCAGGAGGAGCTGCCATTGGCCTCCTCGTGGCTGGAAATATGGGGGCCATGATGCTGATAGGAGGCATAAGCTTCACCATTGTCCAGAGCATAAGGTATGTGCTGTCCTTCACTCCGTCCACTGCCTGACATCTGCTCAGTCTCCACAAGACAGAGCTCACTCTGCAGCAAGACAGAAGCCCAACCAGTAGCCTCATCCAAGAAGCTGTAGACTCAGGGAAGAGGATACTGGCCCCTAATGCACCCACCCAACATGACACCAAGGAACAAAGAGACAGAAAAGGATTCTGGCGCTCATTGGCCTAGGTTCAAATCCCAGCTCTACTCCTCACTCACAGTGAGGCCATGGGCAAGTCACTTCCGCTGTCTGTGCCTCAGTTTGCCCATCTGCAAAATGCCATCCTCGGAGCTGTTGTGAGGGTGAAATAAGTTAGTATTTCTAAAGCATCTACACCCGTGCCTGGGATGTGGTTTACACCATATTCATTCCTTCTATACATATCGATCCTCTACACACTCTGCCCACACTGGAGAAACCACGGGAAAGGCAGCAGGAAGTCCTGGACCTCACAGACTTTCATCCTAGTCAGAAACACCAGCAATTCACATGATGATCATGTAAAATATAGATAGCATGTTGGATAACGATGACTGCTAAGCAGTGGAGTAAGGCTGGAAAGTAAAGCAGGGTTGGGAGGGGCATAGTTTAACTAAGTCAGTGAAGGCCTCCCCGAAAAAGTGACATCTGAGCAAATACACTGAGCAAAGGAAGGATGGATATCAGTGGGTGTCTAGCAGAAAGGCATACTCATCAGGAAAAACAGCCAGTGCAAAGGCCCTGAGGTAGGACTTGCCTGGTGTGTTCAAGAAATAGTAAAGAGGTCAGCATGGCTGGAGTAGTGTAAGGAATGGGAAGAGAAATAGAACATGAGATCAGAGAGGGAATGGGGGTGGGAGTGGACAGACAGTGTTAAGGTCTTGCAGACCATATAAGGGCTTGGTTTTTGTTCTAAGTGACACAAGAGCCACAGAGGGTTTAGAGCAGAGGAGGCATGGGATCTGACTTACATCTGACGTATTTCAATCCTAGATGTATTAGCTATTACTGTAATACTATAATATCTTACCATGTATTGAGCGCTTATTATGTGCTTGTTAAACATTATTCTACTTAATTTCCACAAGAGCTCTGCAGGTATTGGCAGGGAGGGTGGCGATGAATAAGGAAGATCTTATCCTTATTTCCTCAAAGAGGAAAAATTAAGGCTCAGGGAGAAGTAGCTGGCCCCAGACCACACACCTAGAGAGGGATTAAAACGCAGAACCCTGCCTCACTCCTAGTTCTCGTCCCTAACCTCAACTGCCTCTTTTCCTGCCATAACAACACAAGACTTTACAGTTTATGTACTGCAAGTGGACATGGTTTGCAAAGGCCTTGTGAATCAACAGGGAGAGGCTGGGGCCAGGTCTCCAGTCCCCGAGTCCCATGTGGAACCTTCCAGGGGTGGGGGAGGGCCAGGCTGTTAACTAAATCCCTTGTATCATCTTCATGACTGTAGCGGCTGCAACTTCCCAGGCCCTCAGTAAGTGCCAAGAGCCTTCAAGTCACAGCTACTCTGAAGGATAAGTACATTCTTGTCCTCATTTTCCAAGTGAGTAAACCAGAGAAACTCACCTTGCCTAGGGATGCGCAGGTGACAAATAGCTGACTCTACACCAAACCCAGATCCAAATCCAAAACCACATTCTTTACAGGAAGGATGAGACATCTGGTCCCTGCCTCCACAAGCAGACAGGATGGGTTACTTCCTGTCCTCCCACTATTTTGGCCAAGACGTATGAGGATGGGTGGATGCTGAAGTCAGCCAGGAGGAAACCACCTCTTCCAATCATGGCAGCCTTGGAGATGAGGTCATGAGGACAGGCGTGGCTGTCTTGCCCCCCCCCCCAGTGGGGAGGAGTGGTGCTGGGGAAAGAGGGATATGGGCTGAGAGGAAGCCACACACATGTCCACCACACTCACCAATGGCCACAAGAGATCCCTGTTGTTTGCAATTAATCCCATGGGCCCTGAAGCCAGACTAACCCTCTACCTTATTTGTAAAACAAGGAAAATAGTAGTTTCTACCTCAGAGGGAAGGTGTGCAGATTACATGGCACGGCAGGAGTAAAATATGGCAAATAGTGTCTGGCAATGGCAAGCTTTCCATAAATGTCAGCCATGTTGATGATGATGGTGATGATGGTGATGATGATAGTGATGATGGTGATGATGATGATGATGGTGATGATGGTGGTGATGGTGGTGATGATGGTGATGGTGGTGATGATGGTGATGATGATGATGAAGATGGTGATGATGGTGATGGTGATGGTGATGGTGATGATGATGGTGATGATGATGGTGATGATGGTGATGATGGTGATGATGATGGTGATGATGGTGATGGTGATGGTGATGGTGATGGTGATGATGGTGATGATGGTGATGGTGATGGTGATGATGATGATGGTGATGATGGTTGTGGTGGTAGTGATGACAATTTCCCTCTCTTTCTCTCTCTCATTATAGGTCTAACAGACACAGAATACGGTCATGCTGCTGAAGCGGGCCCTTGTCTGTCAGCATCAGAGGTGATATTGAAAAGGGCAGCAAGAGAATCCTGGGGCTGGGACAAGATGAAGTTCCTGGGGGCTCCAGATGAGACCTCCTCCCTCCTGATCATTTGTATTTGGGATGTTCTCATCTTGCTGAGAGTCCCAGAGGCTGCCTTTCTCTCCCTCACCCCAGCTGCCAGTGTCCCATCTACTTAGTTCACTAAATCCCTGGAAGCCACCTACACAAGCAGTCCATAGTTCATGAAAGTTGTGGGCTGAAAGCAAAGGAGACTCACTTAAGTTTTTGTTTTTAAAAACAAAAGGAGGAATTTGATACAAGGATCCAGGAGGATTTCCAAAACTCCACAGATGTATCAGTTAGCACTTGCTGTGTAACAAACTACCCCCCCCCAAATTTAATGGCTTGAAAAGATAGCCATGGATTTAGTTTACAATTCTCTGGGGTTATCAGTTTGGGGTGGGCTTGGCAGGGCCATTCTTCTGGTATCTGCTGGGCCCACTCATGCACCTGAGATGAGTTGGCAGTTACCCAGTGACTGTCTGGACTATGGTAGTTATCTGGAACAATTAACCTGTCCTTCACATCATCTGTCATTCTGTAGCAGGCTGACCCAAACTCGTTCACATGACAGAGGCAGGATTCCAGGAGTGAGCAGAGGGGCAATGCCTCTCAGGACTAAGGTTAAGAATGGCACATCATCATTTCTGGGGAGACTGGGGGGCTCAGTTGGTTGAGCATCTGCCTTCGGCTCAGATCATGATTCCAGGGTCCTGGGATAGAGTCCCATGTCGGGGGTGGGAGGGGTCCCTGCTTAGCAGGAAGTCTGTTTCTTCCTCTAACTCTCCCTCTCCCCCGACTCATGTTCTGTCTCTCAAATAAATAAAATCTTAAAAAAAAAAGGCACATCACCATTTCTGCCACATTCTTCTGGCCAAAGCCAGCCACGGGGCCAGTCCAGATTTGAGGGGTGGGAAATGAACACCACCTCTGATGAGAAAGAAAGAATTCATGGCCATTTTTTTTCCAAGCTTCCACCAAAGGCAGTGTATGATCAGAAAACAGGAATGCTGCTGGGACCAGTAGCTCGCTGCCCCTCTTGGCCCCCAACCCTCACCCCTTTGTCATCCTCTTCTCTGGTTACAAGGGTTCTCTTTCTCTCTGTGCAGACGGTTGCTCAGCGTTTCTCCATCGTGGGGAAAGACACAATCCCATAACTTCTAAGTCCACAGAATCCCTTTGCCTTGTCCCCAAAACCCCTGGAGAAGCCACCTGACTGGCTCACTCGAGTCAGGTGTCAACCATGGTCCCATTCCTGTGACTGGGGTGGGGACCAGGAGGACGGGAGCAAGAGTTCAAGGGGTGCAGTCTTGCCTGTGGGGCTTGTTGCTCAGAAAATGGGGGAGGTTTTGCCTTGTAAACTAGGCAGACACCCCAAAATGTCTTTTATACGTGTGGTTTATTTTTGCTCCTTTTCAAAAAAGAAACCTGGGTGCAGAGAAGTGGCAGAACAACCCCCAGAAATCTATGGCCTATTTTTTTAAGGTTTTAATTATTCGTCAGAGAGGGGGGAGTGGCAGGCAGAGGGAGAAGCAGGCTCCCCACTGCGCAGAGAGCCCGATGCGGAGCTCCATCCCAGGACCACAGAATCATGACCTGAGCCAAAGGCAGATGCTGAACCAACTGGGCCACCCAGATGTCCCTCTGTGGCCCTCTGTAAATAAGATTGACTGCTTGACTTTGAGCTGTTGGAGAATCCTGTAGATGGCAGGCAAGGGAGAAAGGAGCTTGGATGAAGCTCCAGTGTGGATGCAGCTAACATCTGGAGAGTAGTTAACATCTGGGGAGCATCAATGCTTTTGTGACCAAGAAAAAAACACCTACCACGTCATTATGATTCACAGTAATAGGAGTAGACCTGAGTTCAAATGTTATTTTCCGAGGGCTGTATCTGTGTCAACCCCTCCACTATGCACCTTAGATGATTATGGGTCATATCACCTTCACTGAACCCACTGAGGAAAAGAGAACGCACCTCCGATTTACTGACAAAGCACGGGAGGCCCAGAGAGACGGTAAGTGACTTGCCCGGGGTCACATGAGGTAGGCAAGCTGGAGCTGTTCTCCAAACCAGGTTGCCTTGCTCTGAAATCCCTGTTTCCAATCACCCCACTTTCTTGCTGCTCCCTCCTTGGGGCCAAAGCCCCTCTCCCCCTTCTTTCATGAGCTCCTGCCTCCTGTGCCAGATAGTGGTCATCGTGCTCATGTGCACAGGATAAACGTGGTGCTAAGAGAGGACAGCTGACTCACCTGAGGTAACACAGCCACATGTCTTGCCAGCTCAAGTCCAGCCAATTCCAAAACCCACGCCTTAGACCAGCACTGTCCAGTAGAACTCCGTGGCGGTGGCGATGTTCTATACAGGTGCCATCCACTACATGTGGCTATTGAGCCTTTGCAATGTGGATCATGTAACTGAGGAACTCAAGTTTTGTTTTTAATTCAATTTAATTTTAATTTATATTGCCACCTGTGGCTAGCAGCTATTGTACCAGACATGCAGCTCTAACTCCTCATTGTTAAAAGCAAATAAATCCCCCCAGGACCCATATGTGTCAATCTGACTCTGGGGTCCTTTCCCTGGTCTGTCCAAGAGCCCAGACTGGCTTGGAAACCCCTGAGATCTAATCAGCTCTTTTGTCACCTGAGGCATCCTATTGTACCCCCTCCCTCTTCCCTTTTCTCTCCACTGTTAAAGAAGAAGTTAGTCATTTCCTTGTTTGGGTGGTGACAGGGCAGCAAATGGTTCTTACAACTCCAAATCTGGCCAGGTCTCCACGGTGACCCTGAAGCCACCGCCCAAACCAGCCAGTGGCCAGCTGTCCCCTGGCCCAACCTATAGCAAGTCTGTTTCCCTTGCCCTTTGGGACAACTGGGAATTTTTGTGAAGTCCCTCCCCACTCCTAAAAGTAAACGGTGCAATTCCTCAAAGAGACGTCCTGACAACCCCTGTTATAAATTTAGTCCCCTGGGGGAACGCTGTCCTAGCCCTGTCGTGCTTAGTAGCATTTAACCACATCGTGTCATTAAATATTTATTGGTGTGAATATTTAATATTTATCTCACCCCTTAGACTGTCAGCTCCGCCAGGCCAAGATCTGTCTCTGTTACACGGTATGTGCTCCATGAATCTTGCTACAGCGTGCTCACCATGGAAATCGCAAAAGAGCACAAATCAGTGGGTTTGTAGGGTTTTGTTTTTTGGGTATTTTGGAGAGCCAGTTTACCAACACCCCAATGAAAAATGGGTGCCCAGAGACTCCGTGAAGCCACCCAACTAACCCTGTCTTAAATGCCTCTGGTTCTTTCTATATGAAAGAAGAAAATCCCTCTTTTGGACGCCACTGTTGCCTTAGTTCTGTGGTAGTCAGTCTAATACCAACGGATACATCTATTACAGCCCTAAAGTCAAGGATTTAAATGACACTTGGCAAAACAAAGCTTGCGTGACTAGGACGGAGCCTGTGGCCACAGGTAGGTGGGGAGGAACTGGGCCACAGTGAAAATGTCAGCCCAGAACAAGCCAAATCATATCCCAACATCCCCCCAGGGGGAGTGGGAAGTGCTGTCAAAAGTAGGAGATGCAGGAGAGGAAAACTGAGAGTCCCATACCTGTTCTTAGTCTGTGACTGTGTGGACATCACACAGTTTGCATCCAGGTAGAAGACAAAAACAAAGAAAACCTGGAACTTTCCTCCTCTCTCCAGGCATTCCATGCATCCCAGGCAGCGGTATCGGTTGTTGTGTTCTTGAGGACCACAGGCAGAATCAAAGAAAGAAGAAGTGGGAGAAAGGAGATAGAATTTCTAGTTGTAACCCCTGGCCATAATTCCTCTCCATTTTCATACCCATTTTGCCAGGGTGCATTCCTCCTCAACTACATTTTTTTAAAGATTTTATTTAATTATTTGACAGCAAGAGCACAAGCAGGGGGAGCGGCAGGCAGTGGGAGGGAGAGAAGCAGGCTCCTCACTGAGCTGGGAGCCGGATGTGGGACTTGAACCCAGGGCCCTGGGATCATGACCTAAGCCGAGACAGATGCTTAACTGACTGAGCCACCCAGATGCCCTCAATTACCATTTTTGATAGATTGGCAGTAGCTCCCCTAAGTGGTATGCTGAGAGTTCTGGAAACCTGCCCACACTCCCCAGGAAGGAGGGCTGGTATCAAGTATCGAGACCGATGTTCCCAGGAGTCTAGAACAGAGTGATGATGGCAGTTCCCATATTTATCTCCCATGCTTATCAGCAATGAGTCAGACTCTCCTCCCTGAAACAGACAAAAAGAACTTATTTCCGGTTAAAGACCTGCCCAAAGTATACCATGATCCACAATTATTAGAGGCACAGCAAGGTTCCTAGCCTACTTTAACAACATGTGGTTCATTCATTCACCCAATGAATATTTATCGAGGCCCTTCCATGTGGCTAGATGCTGGACACAGCCCAGAACAAGATAGAATGGTCCCTGCCCTCACGGAGTTCGGACTCCATCTCCAAAGTCGAAACTCTAGCCCATTCCTTGCCCAAGCCTTTAGCCCTCCCTGCTTCCCACCCCGTGCCTATCTCTTCCCTCTTGGAACACACCCAAACTCTCTTCCTCAAGCTCTCAAGCTTGCTCTCTCTCTCTCTCTCTCTCTCTCTCTCTCTCTCACACACACACACACACACACACACACAACTTCATAAGTAAGCTTCCCATAAATTCCAGTATTGACAGGAAACATAATTGTATGTGCTAAGGTGGGAAAGAGGACTAACAAACAAATAACAGATCAAATAATTGCTAAAGCCATTCATTCATTCATTCATTCATTCATTCATTCATTCAACATGCCTTCCTCTGTCCCCTGGTCCATGTAGAGGCCTGTGCTGGGCATTACTGGGGACCCAGGGCTGACCACAACAGCTGTAGCCCTGCCCTCCCATGGCTCACGGTCCAGTGGGGGAGACAGATCCATCCCCAGTGGTGACAACCCAGAGGCTGAGATGTGGGGACCTAGAGGGAACTCCAGATCTAGCCTGGGGGTGGGGTGAAAGAGGGCTTCCTGGGGAGGGGGGTCAGCTGTACTAGAGAACACATTAAGAGGATTAACAAAAGCAACTATGTCCCTAGAAGGCATTATTTATGCTAAAGTGTGCTATTGTATCATTTCTGTTTATTAACCCAAAACTCTAGAAAGTAGACGCTATTATTAGCTCCCTTTTAGAAATGAGGAAGTTGGGGCGCCTGAGTGGCTCAGTCAGTTAAGTGTCCAATTCTTGATTTCGGCTCAGGTCATGATCTTGGGGTCATGGGATCAAGCCCCGCATCTGAGGCTCTGAGCTCAGTGGGGGAGTCTGCTTGAGATTCTCTCCCTTTCCCTCTGCCCTTCCCTGCCCTGAACTCGCTCCCCTATCTCTCAAATAAATAAATACATCTCTAAAAAACAGAAATGAGGAAATTGAATTCTCACTACCTTGGGCCCTGCCTCCATGGAACTTACAGCTTAGGAGGCTCAGGAACACCAGAGGAGGGACTGCCCAGCCTGGAGAACCAGGAAGGCTTCTAGGAGGAGGTGCCACCTCAGTGGTGAACCGAAATATAAGTAGCCATTGTCTGGTGAAGAACAGAGGAAATGTGTCACAGCCTGATGGTGAGAAAACACGGTTTATTTAGAAGGACTGTAAAGGCTTTGGTCTGGCTGACTAGTAAAATGGAAGAGTAAGTGACACCATGCTCTCTTCGGGGCCCAGATGCTATAGGAACTACAATCTGGACTTTGTCCTTCATAGAACAGAGAGTTGCCTGTCAGAGGGTATGGTTCTGATTAGGCACCAGTGGGAGAAGCAGGCTAGGGAGGGCAGGTTTCATTTCCTTCCTTGTGCTGTGGGAAGCCTGTGGGATTTGGAAGGGGAGAAAGAGGGCACAACCATGGGGAGGCACCACTACACCCCCGCACCGCAGTGGACGTGGGGGTGGAGCTGGCGGGAGATGTCCCAGAGGAAATGACCTCTCTGGTAGCCAGCCGGTTCCCGGGGAAGGACAGGCAGGTGGTGGTGCTTTGGGGGTTTCTTTCCATCTTTTTTCCTGCCGAGCCTCAGGGTGTAGAAGATGAAAATTCTGCCCAGGACACCAAGAATACTTTCTGCCATTTGTGGAACACCTAAACAATTATTTGTTTACCCATATAACTTACTAACTTATTTAACCATCACTACATGGTATCGTGATCTTCTATTTTACGGGGGGGGGGGGGGGGGGGGG